>BJCO01000829.1:0-15936 GCA_018326465.1 Flaveria floridana | reverse complement strand
AAAAAAAGTTGGGTTTAAACAAATGGTTTCAAAACAAACCATTTTTAAAAAAATGTCATTTTTAATGATTTCTTTATTATAACTTTGAAATTTAATTATTTTTATTTTATAATAATTTTATTTTTTAAAGCCATAGGTTTTAAAATATATTATGTTTTTTAAAAGTTTGATATTTTTTTGAAAAAGTTTCTTAATATGAAAAGAATTAATTAATATTATTTGTATTTAATATAATATTTATTAGGAGAGAGAAGCGGAAAAATAAATTTTAGAAGTTATATAATTGTGCCAAGTGGCAACTTAAAACCTTCTTTTATTATAATACATAGATTTGGATTAAAACGCTTGTTTAGTCTCTTATCAATTATACTCTATATAAAAGCAAAACCTTAGCTACAGTAACTAAGGGTATTTTAAGTATTTCACGTACACTGCCAGCTACAGTCACATAGAGGTGACCAAAAAAACCGGGTTCTGATCCGAAACCGGTGTTTTTTTTTTAAATGGAACCGGGTTGGTACAAACCGGTTTGGGCTCGGCCCGGGCCGTAGGGTTGGACTAGGGTTGTTAATCTGGTGAGCGAAACCGGTTTAAAACCGGGTGGGAAAAAAACCGGTTTAAAACCGGGTCATGAGGAGAAACCGGTTTAAAACCGGTTTGGGTGAAAAAAACCGGTGTATAAACCGGTTTGAAACCGAATTATACGAAGACGAATTAGGGGGTGGATTGACACCCGGAATGACCGATGATGAAGCAGCATATGATCAATACCTTCGTACTAGTTATAAAAAAAGTCAAAGCTAGTTGAATAGTAAACTTGTTATTCATTTATTTAAATAACACTAATTATCAACTTAAGATTGAATCAATAATTGCACAATAAGCAATAAAAGTTGTACTTTTTCTTTCTTTTTTTTAAAATTTTATTTTAAATCTAATACTTCTACATTTTTTCTAATTTAACCATTATATTTTTTTTTTACTTTCAACTTTAATTCTCTATACTTTTAATCTTTTACGAATGTTTCTTTACATTTCGGTTTAAATTTTGAAAGTTCACACTTCTTAACGTGCGCGTGTGGTTCAACGATGTTACACATATTTTTACCGTTTAATGGTTGCGCGCAGCGTGCGAGTCCTGGATCAATTTTGTTACTGTTTTTAATGTTTTACGTTTTAGGTGCGTGGTCAATGTTTTTACGTCTACTTTACGTTCGGTTTCATTATTTTGTTTCTATTGTATCTTTAATACGAGTTTTTTCGATGTTAGTGACAGCTAACGATGATGTGACATTAATAGTACTTGACACAGTTTTATGCCCTCCGTCGTAATGTTGGGGGCTTCATACTAGTTTTTGTTTAAATATATACTTATGTAAGTCACATATACTTTTATCCACTTATTGATCATCAATCAATCTCAATTTTATCCTACAATCTTAAAAACCATACACAACTCTTTAATTCTGCTAATTAACTTTAGGATTTTGTTGAATTGTTAATCAAGTAACAATAAAAAAACAAATTATAGTCTCATACAGTTGATTAATATATAACTGGATTTATTCAATTCTTGAGATAATTCAAGTTATTCAAACGAACACCCTTCCACTAACAGAGTTAGTGCAAATCATCTAAATGAACGCACTAGCTACCTCTTTCGTTAACAGCCAAACTAATATGATTTTGTGTGTGTTAAGTTTATATGAACATTAGTGTGTATTAAAAGTTCACATGCTCAACACTTTTTTCAAATTTTGGCTTTAAAGAGGGCTAATACTAGACCTAAATGCTTCACATCATGACACAAAAGGTTAACCTAAGACAATGTTATAGGCTCGTGTACCATATTTGGACTTTAGATCATATGACCTCCATTATTCATGGGCTATCTTAGTAATGATACATGTTACTTAATTGGTTAAAGTTAGATGCTTCACATGTGCCACTAATAAAAAGGCATACATATATACTTGCACAAATGCATATTTTCGAGTCTAAAATTCATCAATTATTTTGGATTTGTAAGAATTTCTAAAATTTTGATGATATTATCATATTTTAGTTACCAACTAAAATCGTGATTCTAGTTGTCATCTTACAATGTTAGTCAAATAACCCACGCGATGAATATCATTATGTTTGAGACGTGAATTCAACTTAACAATAGTATGAAAATAAAATTACAAGTAACAAGTCAATTAGGATTGTACAAAAAGTTCGGGGATCGAAATTCGCTCGAAGTTCGCTCGAGAAAAGCTCGTATCTATGCGAGCCGGCTCGGCTCGGCTCGAATTACAAACGAGCCGAACTCGAGCCAGGGTTAGCTCGGTTCGAGCTCGGCTCGTGGCTCGGTTCCAGCTCGGCTCGTGGCTCGGTTCATTGGCTCGGCTTGTTACTCGGTGCATATGGTATATATATATATATATATAGTATAATAATAAATTTTATTATTACTACTACTATTATTATGATTATTATTTTTGTATTGGGATTTTAAAAAAAGTTTTCTTAAAATAAAAATGGATTCTTTTTAGAAACATTAAGTATTTTATTTAAAAATATATAATTTGATAGTAAATTACTAAATTATTTATATTCAAAATAATGATTTTTGTTCTCCTACCTACGGAGTACCTAACAAAAGGCAAAAGCCTTAATGTATATTTTTTGTGTTTTGATATAAATTAATGTGAAAAATAAAGATTTTTCTTTTAAATCGAGCTGGCTCGAACGAGCCACGAGCTAGCTCGAGCTTGCCACGAGCTGGCTCGAGCTTTTTACGAGCCAAATTCGAGCCGGTGTTTTCAGCTCGTTAAAATTTTCAAGTCGAGCCGAGCCGGCTCAATAAGCTTCGAGCTCGAGCTCGAACCCATCCTGGCTCGGCGCGGCTCGACTCGTTTACAGCCCTAAAGTCAATTCAATCATAATAGAAGCGTAAACAAGCAAACTTGCAATTGAGACATTCAAGACGAACTCGTTAAAAGTTCGAATCAAGTCAAGTTTAAAGACACTCAAGTCTAAATTGGAGTTTATTAAACAAGATCAAGTCTAATTTGAGCTTATTAAATAAACGAGCTCAAGCATAAATTGAAGCTTATTTAATAAACAAACTTATTCCTAAACCAAGGGTCGCAAGCTTAAACGACGTGGTTATTTTCATAAATGTAATAGTTTATTTTACATATAACTATATTAACATGAAAATATTTATTACATATAAAATTATAATAAAGATAACTTTACAATATATATTTCATTACGAATACAAAATTTTAATTTGTAATAAACCCTAAAATACTTGTATATAAAAAAATAATAACTAATAGATAATTCAAATCCGAGCTCAAGCTTTAAAAATTATGAGAGACTTTCTAATGGAACATACAAACTTCATTAATTACATGTTTCTCGAATCCAAAACCAAACTTACATATCTCTCTTTTCTTAATGATCAAAATATAAAAATAACACATCTCAAATTATTGTATTAAAAATAATGTATTTTACTATTCTTTTTACTAAAATTTTAAGATTTCATATTTGTCCATTCTTTTACCATGATTGCTCTTGATGCACAACAACTTTTTGTGATTGGTTTTTGACGTGATTTTTTTACCGTAATGGATAAATAAATTAGCATTTGTCTTTTGCATGTTGATGATTGTTTTAATCGTAATTTTTTTGAGACTGTTACCTCAATATTGTAATGAGGAAAGGTAGATTATATTAAAAAAAATACATAAAAATAAAAAAAAATAAAAATGCTAAAAGCGGTTTTTAAGAAAACCTTAAAAGTTAGTATGAAAACGTACAAAATAGCAAACACTAAAAAATAGTTAAAATGGAAAAAGAAAAAAAATGTTTAAGAAATGAGAAAAATATGAAATATAAAGTTTTAATAAAATAATGATAAAATAGACCCTTTTATAAAATTATAAATAATATTTTAATAGAATGAATTTGAAATGAGCGATATTTATCACAAATAAGGGGGCATATGTAAATTTGATCTTGAAATGAGGATATATGTAACTAATATCATTTAAAAAAGAAGGGAATTCTTGTTTGTAAGCATATGATATTAAGCGTCTATACTTCATTTCTAGTAAGTATTCATTTCATGTAGGAAAAGGTGTATTTGATTTTAATTTGCAAGATTTATGACAATATATGTCACGTTTAAAACAAATACAATTTCAAGATTACTAAATGCGGGATTCTTGTTTGTAAGGATTAGATACTCATCAAGTATTCATTCCTTATGGGTAAGGGTGTATTCATTTTAACTTGCATGATTTTATAAGAGTTGGTGCAAGATGTGTTACATTTAAAACAAAATACTAATATCAAGACCCTCATATATACGGTGGGGGCGTAAAACCATAAAAAAAACTAACTTCAAAAAGTTGTTAGGAACCCACCCGTTGAAGGTTAAGAAAACGAAACATCAACATCACTGATAACATTCGAAACATTATATAAAAAACAAAACTATCGTGGACCTATGCATTGTTGCGTGATAATATTTGAAACTTTATATAGAAAAGAAATCGTTAAAAAAATAACGTGGAAACTTTGATATAAATAGGCATGCCGTAACAACAAAAAAAACAAATAATTAAAATATTAACATAGATTAAAATAAAGGACATATGAAATTTGAGCCCATAAAAATATACTAAAAGTTGAAGAAATTTACATTGAAACATAGATAAAAATAAACACTTCATAATGGTATATTTGAAACCATTTTAAATGAAATTTACAACAGAATGTGAACAAAAATAAGGGAGAGTTTCAAATACATTTTTTTCTAAAATTAAAAAGTGTAAGAGAATTAAGATGTTGATATATGTCATTTTGATCAAAATTAGGTTGTGGGCAAAATTAGCAATGTTCCCAATTCTCAATATTCATATTTTTTAAACATTCATAACTTTTACATATGATATTATTTTATTATAAAATTTACACCATAAAAATGAACATTTTTTAATCTTTGAAACGCGTATAGTGTTGATATAAAAAAAATTTTTTTATATTTTTTAACTTATTGTGTAATTTCATCAGGTTATTGTGTAATCTTCTGAATTGATGAGTATTACACAATTATCTAATACAGAATACACAATGAACTTGAAACATAAAAAATTACATTTTTCATCATTATATTATTATCATTTTATAAAACAAAATGGCCAATTATAAAAATTTATATTTCTCATCATTATATTTTTAGACACACTAGGTAACACAATGGCCAACACTAGACTCAATGATTATCAATAAACACGATAAGCTGCTTGACGAAGATTACACAATGATATGATCAGGATTATATCATGAACTGAAAAACATAAAAAATTACATTTCAGCATTTTGTTATTTTAAAATTATCATTTTAAGAAAACACAATGCATAAACACAACAGTCAACATTAGACACAATGGGTAGCACAATGATCAACACTAGACTTGATAATTAGCAATAGACACAATGAGTTGCTTGACGAGTATTACATAACAATCTGGTCAAGATTACACGATCGACTGGAAAAAATGTAAAAAAAACGTTGTGATATTTGAAAATCACCATTTTAGAAAACATAATGGTTAACATTATACACAATGGGTAACACAATGACTAGCATTAGACTCGCTGGCTAGCAATAAACATAATGAGTTGCTGAGAAGGATTACACAATGACCTGATCAAGATAACATAATGAACTAGAAAATATAAAAAAGTTTATATTTTTAACATTGTGTTATTTGAATATTATAATTTTTAAAAAACACAATACATAATAAAATGATCAACATTAACCATAATGATCTGATTAAAAAAACAGAAGGACCTCTTCTTTAGACAAAACTCTTAATGAATTGACAAAAACTTATCAAACATTTTGTAAAACAAATTGAGCATTTAGCCTCACTTCTTTTCACACCCAAGATAATAATCTTTGAAAAATCTAGGGTATGTACCAAAGAACTAACACGGGTCATAGCCATAGGTGTAACAAAAGTCTTGATTTTTATGAATCTTGCATCCCAACACTTGGTTCCCTTCTTCTTCATCACATCACCCCCCACTTCAGGTGCTTATCATATCATTCATACCCATTTTATACATCTTTTTACACATACAAAGAATCTTGCATCCTTCAAATCATCCTACCCACAAATCTTTCTTACCATAACTCAAACAACAACCCCAATTCCAAGATTACGAGGATCTATCACCCCCACCTCCGCAAAGCCCCAATTTTCTGTCTTTCTTGATTCTGAAGGGGACCCAAATGCGATTGATTTTATTTGAAAGGGATTAAGCAGATGAACGTGTGTGAAATTGATTGATTTGAAGAGGGTTCGATTTGTTTTCTGTTGTTGTTGGTTTGATAACTAGGGTTAAGTGATCGTTGTGGGTTTTCGATTTTGAGATCTGGATGATTGATTGTGGATTCAGGGGTCAATTGAGAGATTGATTTGGGTAAGATGGATATGGATTGTAAAGGGGATTCGGGTTTTCTTGACCCGGAATTGTTGCAGCTGAATGAAGTGTCTCCGTTGGCTATTAAGTCGAATCCTTTTGTTGCTGAGAAGCTGTTTGAGCAGTGGCTTTCGCTTCCGGAAACCACTCTGTTGGTAATTTATGATCTTTCTTGTTGTCTGTTGTTTATGTTTTGATTAATAATCATGTAGTAGTTGTTATGTTAGTGTCACTTGAGGGTTCAAATTCTGCAAGGTGTGGGTATATGTGGTTAATAGAAGTAGATTAAGAGCTGTTCTAGAAAGAAGTTATGTTGGTTTTTGTTTTATGTTGCTAGAATAAGATGGGAAAGTAATGGTTGTTAAATTCTAAATTTTGATACCCTTTATTGGTTTCTTGGAGAACAATCTGTCTTTATGTGAAAATGGTGGCAGTAGTCATGGTTTTTGAACATACATGAAAAGTTTGTTGGCTTATTAGTTTATATTTCTTGTGATTGACTAAGTAGGCAGTAGTTGATCTTGGAAGAGGTTTATTTTTGTTACATACTGGTTTATTGGTTCACTTTATTGAAGACACAAAAACAGTGTGAAATAGGATGTTGAAGGGAAAACAATAAGAAACAAACTGGAATGATATAAATTCAATTCAGGAACGACCTATTAAGCGACATCTAGTTAGTTGGTATAAATGTTTGTGTATTTGGAGTTTTCACTTGCTTACTATTAATGGTGGAATGATGAGTTATGAGCTGAGTCACTTGGTATTAGCTCGGGACATGCCCTTTTTAATTCGTAACCAACTCTTAACAATGTGCGGTTCGTATTGTTGAAAATCCAATTACAGCAGTATCAATTGTAACATGATATTGCTCTGGTCATCTCACTATATTAGAGTACTATGTGAATTTAGGTCATCCAATGTGGAGATATAATTTTCATATTGGGCTAACTAAAATCACACTCTTTTATTGTCGACCTCGTTACTTAGGAGTGTAATTATAGCATGATTGTATGAACAAACCTTTGTATCGTTGAATTTGTTGCTTAGAAATATATGTATAGCTAGTGATTGCAATATAAAGACATGATATTGCCTTAAAGCTGTTAATGTATACAACATGTGCCATAGATGGTTCTTGCTAAAATTGTAACTTTTGCTATCCTTAAGTTTGAAAGTTAACCATGGTACCATAAGATGTTTCTTTCTCATCATCATTGCTCTTCCAATCTGAAAGTGTGTCTTTATGCGGTTGCCACTTGTCATACATAAAGATTTTTAACATTTGGCTTTAATTTAGGTTAGTTTTACATACTCACACGTTTATATAGAGAGAAGTAATTGAGAAGTACCTCACTGTGAAGAAGTGGTTAATGAAGGAAGATAAGGTTAAATCTGTCTAACAAAGTTATTACTTGAACTATGTATACGCTTTTATAACAAACCACCAATATTGGTTATTGCTCTGTATTAATATTAATATCGCTATCAAATTATTTATGGTATTTTCCGTCTGGAAATAGGTGAAATCTTTGTTTAACAATGTTAAAGCGGGAATTCCATTAAACGTATCCGGATCAGTTTCAAGCCCAAAAGCTTCTTCCGGGAATGCAGTACCTTCCATGTTTCCAGCTGGAAGTGCACCTCCACTTTCACCAAGAAGTTCATCGTCTGGTTCTCCTCGAATCACAAAACAGAGGGCGGGCCCATCTGTACTAGGTTCTCCATTGAAAGTACTAAGTGAACCAGTCAAAGAGTTAATACCTCAGGTCAATTTTCCGATTGACAACTTTGTTTCTTTTATGCTAAGAATTGAATTTTTTTTTCTGTAATGCTCTAGTTTAACTGAAGCATGTTCAATTATTGCAGTTCTACTTTCAAAATGGTCGTCCACCTCCTAATGATTTAAAAGAACGATGCTTGCTTAGATGTAATCAGTTTTTCTATGGTCATGCTGATGGACTACAACTGCCTGGTGAGATATGCATTCAGCATTTTTGGTAGAATATGAATCGTCAAGGGGTAGTTTGACTGAGCTAATTTTGTATTGAATTTGTAGAATTCAAATTACTTACAAAAGAAATCTGCAAGCTGCCATCTTTCTTCTCCACTGCCCTTTTTAAAAAGATTGATGTTGCTGGCACTGGTGTTGTGACCAGGTATCTTTGTATAGTTGTATGTTATTTAAATTAGAAAACTTGTACTTTATACATCAGCTTTTTATTTGCAGGGATGCATTTGTTGATTATTGGGTCAATGGTAACATGTTGATAAAAGATGTTGCAACCCAGATATATACAATATTGAAGCAGCCTGATTTGAAATATTTAACTCAGGTATTATCCTACTATTAAATCCAAATCAAACCTCATTTTTGAAATAGAGACCTCACCCTTTTGATCATACTTATAATATTTATGAAAATAGTGTCTGTTTTGATTTATAAGTTCTGTTTTGACCACAAAAGTCATGTATGATCTAGTGTTAAAATAACAGTTTTCTATGTCATCTCTGCAATAGGAGGATTTTAAACCCATACTCCGGGAATTATTGGCAACTCATCCAGGCTTGGAGTTCTTACAGAGCACACCCGAATTTCAGGAGAGATATGGTATGCTCTGTTTATTTTTTTTTATTTTTATTTTCTAAATACTGATTTTTACATTACTGTTTTGTCTTCATGAAGTTTCCTCATATGTTCCTATGTACTTTTTATTGCTTGCTTTAATCTACATTTGCTGTTGTGGACAGCTGAAACGGTGATATACAGAATCTTTTACTACATGAATAAAACGGGTGATGCTCGTCTTACCCTAAGGGAATTGAAACGTGGAAATTTAATTGCTGCAATGCAGCATGCTGATGAAGAAGAGGACATAAACAAAGTTCTAAAGTAATAGTTTTTACAATTAATATACACATGGTTTTAAAATTGTATGTGTAATTCTATATTCTTTTTCTTTACAGATATTTCTCGTATGAGCACTTTTATGTAATTTATTGCAAGTTTTGGGAGCTGGACACAGATCACGATTTCTTGATCGATAAAGAGAACCTTATACGATACGGTAATCATGCACTGACATACAGAATTGTTGACAGAATATTTTCTCAGGTTTGTAATGTCATTGACTTTTGTTTTAGAAAGAGTTTTTTTTGTGTTTGTTTAACATTTGCATGGTTAAATTATTTGCTTTTGTTTTCTATGGATCAGGTACCAAGAAAATTCACAAGTAATGTTGATGGAAAAATGGGATACGAAGATTTTGTTTATTTCATTTTGTCAGAGGAGGATAAATCATCCGAGCCTAGTTTGGAGTATTGGTATGTTTGACTCAACACATAGTTTGACTACTGAAGTTATGATTGATTGTTGCACCTCTGTTTCTCCTACTTGACAACACTATAACATTTGTAATCTTCTCTCTTTAAACACCAATCAATCTTTCTTTACCTTGTGTTTTTAAAAGATATTTATAATGTATTTACAGGTTCAAATGCGTAGATTTGGATGGAAATGGGGTGATTACAAGAAATGAGATGCAATTCTTTTATGAAGAACAGTTGCATCGGATGGAATGTATGGCTCAGGAGCCCGTCCTTTTTGAGGACATATTGTGTCAGATTGTTGATATGATTGGCCCAAAGGTGATTTTTTCATTATCATTACCCTTTTCTTTAGATCATATGTTGTAAATTAATATGTTCTTCACATTTTGTTGATTGCAGGATGAGGGGTATTTCACCCTGCATGACTTAAAAGGAAGCAAACTTGCTGGCTGTGTTTTCAATATCCTTTTTAACCTTAACAAATTCATGGCCTTTGAAACTCGCGATCCGTTTCTCATACGTCAGGTACATACATGATCATCAAGTGTTGTACTATTTATTTGAAACTAGTTTATGCTGACAAGTTATATTAACAATTTTATGATGCAGGAACGTGAGAATCCAACATTAACAGAGTGGGACCGGTTTGCACATCGGGAGTATATTAGGCTGTCAATGGAGGAAGATGCTGAAGAGGCCTCTAATGGTAGTGCAGATGTGTGGGATGAATCTCTTGAGGCTCCCTTTTGAGTTATAATTGGGAAGCTGCTCATTAAGGTAATTTTTTAAATCTTGTATTCTTAGTTCTATTATGTTTTTTTAGGAATTCAGAGGCATAAACACAACCACAAACTGCAAAAACATAAAGAACGTGAGATTTATCGTGGTTTGGTTGAATCTGACCTACATCCGTGGCTGCAACTAGGGTCCTCTTATTATATAGGTGCTTAGGAGGATTATAATGGCCAATTATCTACATATAATATTTTGATTAGGATAAATAACTTTGAGAACAAGAAATCTAAAATATGGCAACCTGCCATAAATTCAGCCAAGAGACAATTTCGGCCGACTGCCTAAATGCCTTATGAAGGCTCCACAATCCCAATAATATTTTCATATAGAATAGCAACATAATTAAGTTGGTGGCTTGTTTTGGTAATTATACTCTAATGTCCCGATCTATATTTATGCTTTGTGGAATTTAGTGGACAAGCAATTGGTTAAGAAAGGGTGTGGGAGCGTGGCAAGTCGTATCTTGTGGTATGGTGATATACTTCTTTTTAGATATAGGCTAGTTTGGAAATTATACTCTTTTGAAATGGGCTTGTGTGGATATTTTATTCTTTTGAAATGCACTAGTTTGGTCATCTAGTATAATGGCCAGAAAAATGCCACATAAGTAAGATTGATTATCACTCACCAGGTGATAAAACTACCAGATTAACCTTCTTCAAAGAAGTATTGTTACGAGCCCAAGACATTTTTGTATGGATCAAAAAGGGCTGGACTATGTTCGGTTGACCCGAAACACTTGCTCAAAAACTTGTGCAGGAGGTGTTATGCTTAAAGAAAATACACTTTGATTGCTTTTGATCTGTTTGACCTAGTGTACCCACTGAGATAACAACAAATTTACCCTAGTAAAATCCCACTCATAGCTTAAGTTATTGGGCAGGGTGAGATGAGGACACACCTTTTCTCTATCCCAGGAGATAGAGTCTGCTCTTAATTTGTTTAACCCCAGCCCCAAAACTTTTTTTTTTTTTTTGAGAAATATAAAGTGTAACATACAAATACCATAAAAAGTAAGCATGGAAGCCACAAAACAAAAGGTACTAATAATAGTAATAGACTAATGGTAAGAGAAAATGATGATAATACCACTATTAATAATAAATAGCACATGCACAAAAAATCTATACACTTCCCTAAAATATTTGCATCGAGATAGAACACACGGAAACTGTCACCTCTACATCGTATTGTTCATATCAAAACTTTTACATCTAGTATGTTCAAGGTTCAACATTGATATATCTACTCTTGGATGGCAGGTGAAATCAAAGAATACTTTAACTTAAGTCACGTGAGCAACAGAAGCAAGTACGATCAACATCCTAAACCCGTCGGTTAAAGCAGAAACCAAGTTTTATTTTCCAGCCGAAGAAAACGGGCTTTCCAGCTGCAGTTGCATGCTCAATGTAAGAAACTACTCAGGTGCTTTAATTGGAAGCATTGGTGTTTTTGGCAACTTATTATTAGCATTTTCCCTTTGAATAGTTGTTCTGTTTCAATATATGTTATCTTATTTGTTTTTACAATATGTGCATGGTGACAGTCTGGTCTTGGTCTGTTGAGGTTGTAGTTCAACTTTCAAATTTTATTTTCTTTGAGTTCCTTCCCTTTGAAACAGTCGTTTTCTAGTGTTTTGGACTAATATTTGTATTTAATATACATGTTGCATTTTTAATTTTTTGTATTTGATATCTTTGATTATTGTCCGCGGGTTGGTCCTCAGAATGTGCCGCGTGGCAAACAATCATTTGTCCCGCTTATTGATATGTGTTCTTAGTTGAGGCTATTTCAGATGAGAAAAGTGTTTAAACACAATTTAGTAGATGCGGTCTTTAAAACATTTGACGTGTTAGTACTATGGTCTCTAAACCAATAAAAATAATGCTATTAAACAGGAAAAAAGATGCTTATACATGAGTCTTTAGTTTTAGATGATATTTTCTGTTTTGATTTTTTTACCGTTAGAAATAAAAATAACGAAATAAATAAACTTTATGTATATCAGTATATATTGTTAGTGACTTTATTGTCATGTAGTTTTAGTATGCTTGGATTTATTTGATTTTTAAGTGAAGCTATAATATCATTGATATAGAAGGTGTATGGTACAAGTTTATTTGAGACTACTATAATTTGAAATGAAAAAGAACCTGGGTTTACAAGCAGGTTGCTCCCACATTTGGTGTTTGGTCATCGAGTGGCTTTGACGGTGGAGGTCTCACGACGACTCTCCACGGACAGCCCGTGGCTACAAATTCCCCTCTCATCTATCCATTATGATGATCACTTATCTCCTTCATCTCTAAATTCGTGAGGGTCGATGAATCCCTATTGAAGATGGTCTAACATAGTAAACACTTGTATTCATGTGACTATTATGATGTTGATGTGATAATAATATAAAAATATTTATTATTAATTTTGGTTTTTCTTTATTCTCTATTATCTTTTTTAGGTTGTCTCCTTTCCTATTACATCAGTTATCATCTCCCCGGAAATGTCGGCTTCGGCTTGAATAACGTATATTAGGGTCAAATTGCTAGGAAGGGGTGATCATTGTGGTCTCGTCAGTCGTCCCCCTACGGATATGTTGGGTGGAGATGGTGTATGTTTTTGGAGAAGGCGTGACGAAGGGTGCATAGGGGTTTATGATTTTTCCCCCATGTCAATCAAGTAACTTACTTATCGTATGTAATAACTTTTTATGGGTATAACTTATGGATATCCATAAGCACTTGAAACCAATTGAATAAACTAATGTGAAGCAAATCATTTGGGCAAACCCGTTTGTTTTATATGATTTGGTCTTTATCTGAGCGGCTAACATGTAGTTACTTTGTCATTAAAAGCTGGTTGTCATGTAATCAGTGGTTTTATTATATTTTCTTTTTTTTTGTTTGAACATCAATTTATGTATGTGTAAATAATTTGTGAGACAATTTTTTTGTTTAAAAATAATAACATTAACAATTTTATAAGAAAAATAATAAAAAGAAACCAACAAAATTGTTTGATTTGCTTAAATTTTAAATTACATAAATACATAACTACACAAGATTTGATCTTTCAGCTCTGTTGATTCCACTTAAAAGGACAACTGATATAAGTTGTTATGATGGTTAAAAAACCTTAAGAAGATTTCTAACCAAGTTTAATTGAGATTGTCAATATCATCAATATTCCTCCATTAAAGCCATCCAACATGATACTTGCGAAAATTCAAATGTCATAACAGCAACAGAAGGTAAAACTTAAATCAAAACTACAAAAGGATCACTAGATAAAACATACACAAAACAACTTGTTCTATGATCTCCCTCGGCCCCTACCAAACCCACCGCCACGTCCACCACCACCACGGAAACCACCACCTCTGCTACCTCTTGGAGCCCCTCTGCCACGGAAAGAACCACCACGCCCACCGCCTCTACCACCTCCTCTTCCACCCCCACGTCCACCGCCTCTTCCACCACTTGCTCCCCTGTAAAATCATAGTTCAAAATAAAAAAACAAACAAACAATGGCATCAGCAGACAAATACCCAACCCAAGGTTTTTAACCGTTCGGTTTGAAACTTAAAACCGTCTATGTAAACCGAACCAACTGTTTAAACTCTATTATTCACACAGATTCTTTTTGGTTTTGCAATACATAGTTAGCTAACAAACACATGGTTTGCAGGGGTGTGTGATAAAACTCAAGCACCAAATTCTTGTTCCTAGATCAAGAACCATTCAAGAATCACATAATGCCATTCTTTACAAACTTTGCAGCTAGAATATCATAATATCCACAATAAGATCCAGCAAAAACAAGATTATAAGTAATATAATCGAACGAAAAACCAAAAAGAAACATACTTTGGCTGTGGAAGAAATCGGGCTAGAGGCAAAAGCTTCATTGGGTCAATGTAAAACTTGTCACCAGCAGAATATGAGGTTGCTATAATCCCTTCAGACATTTTAATCGAAAAGAACTACAATTGTAACAGAAACAAACACATATCAGTACACAGTTACAAACCCTAATTGATAAAACTGAACTACAAAAAAACCAGTAACATTAGGTAAAATCATTAACTAATTAATGATATATAATCAAAATGGTGAAATCTCACTCACAGATTCATTGATTGGACCAAAAATTTCATCAACTTTGCCTATTTGAGTTTTGTTTTGAAGGTAAATCGGGGCATTGAAGTAAGGTATCTTCTCGTTAGTGAGCTTTGTCACTGCATCTCCCTCACAAGCATGAACAAATGATGAAACCTCTGCATTATTATGAATCAAATCAAATTCAAAAACAACATAAAAAGCATATACGATTGAAGAAACTGATACGAATTTGTATTCAAATCGATGTGATTACAAACCTACAACTTCCTCCGGCGGACCCTCGTTAAACCGATCACCACCAAATCGGCCGCCGCCGCCGCCTCTGCCGCCACGGCCACCGCCGAACCGGCCGCCACCGTCCCTGCCGCCTCTGAAACCACCGCCACCGCGGCCGCGACTGCCGAATCCGCCGCCTCTTGGTGGTCGCATTTTGTTGAAGAAGATGAAACTAGGGTTTTCTGAGGGTTTTAGAATGTACCCCTTGGCCCTTGTACGTTCGCCTCTTTAAACCAATTATATATTATATTACCAGCGGTGAGTGTAACCGTCGATAAAAATCATCTCATCCGTTGGATCAAACTGAAATGAAATCATGTCCGTTTAAACTCGATGGTTATGGCGGTTCCAAGTTGGTTTTCAGCGGTTATCTCATGGCAGTTAACTGCTGCGATTTTTGAGGGTGCACATCCTAGAATTCAGCATCAAAAAATCATGGGGTGATTGTAAGCCCTATAACCGTTTGTAGTCGGCTATAAGAGCAACCTTTCTTCTCTCCTACATTTTGCTCTTAATCGGACAATATCCGAAATGAAAGCGAGAGTTCATCGGTGATGAAGGTGCCGATGATGGCCTTTGGCAAGCAACCCTCCATAAAAGGCGAACCCGGTTGAGAGTCAAGCAACAAATCCGCCTTGCATGTCTACTTACCCCCTCTAATCATCATCTTCCAAATCAATTTACCTTGCCATTTCAAAGGTAAGTCTTTTAATTTTTTCCTTTACAGCTTAATCAGATGTATTGGTCCTAATTGCACAACTTGATTCGTATCATATGTTCAATTGATGCGAGTTTGGTACTTATAATCTCTTGATTAATTCTTATATAGTTCGTATGATTTTTGTTTCGTTTAGAATGGAATGTTCGGATACACGTTTCTTTCTCCTTAATTGCTTGCTTTCAGTGAATTTTGATGTTGATT
>BJCO01000828.1:0-16986 GCA_018326465.1 Flaveria floridana | reverse complement strand
CACCTTTCTTCTCTATCTCTTCAATACCCTTTTAGGGTTTTCAGATCTACCTTCCATAATCATGTTTCCGTAGGCATCCGTAATCAGATGTGCTCTTGTGCCCTTTTTTTCTTTATAGAGAGGGCTTGAGGCGACGAGAGTTGTTGCGTGAGACACTGGTGGTGGCGTTGGAGGCTGTTGCCGCTCTGTCTCCCTTTGTGGTTGAGGCAGGGCAGGTGGCGGTCTTCTGGCCGTTGGCTGTAGGTGTTTTGTGTTTCTCTATCTCTACGATCCCCTTTTAGGGTTTTCAGATCTACCTTTGTGTAGGTGTTTTGTGTTTTGGCTATTGATTGTGGCTGCCCTCGTATCAGCAATTGAGTCCGAATCAAGCGACGGATATAAAAAGCTCGAATCTTGAGAATTCCCCAATTGATTATCAACAATTCTATCATCTGGGTGTTGCTCAAATCGATCCAATTGATCAGGGTTCTGCTCAAAATTCGCAGAAGAAGTGGAATTAGGGTTCGTTGTTGCAGTGGGCTTCCATGGCGGAAGCTCTGCGAGTTTATCAACGGCGGTTTTAGCTTTCTTAATCAGCCAATCGACAGCTTTTCCATGCTGGTGTGTGGTGGCGGTGGTGTGTGGTGGTGGTGGTGGTATGTGGTGTGTGGTGGAGATGGTGATGTTTTTATAACCCTTAGGGGTATTTTGGTCTTTTTAAAAAAATCTAATAGAAAATGTTAACACCGTTAGTCAAGAGGACTGAAACAGACAACTTTTTTAAAATTTGGTACTCAAATGGAGACAAAATAAACGTTGGTACTCAAGTGGAATCAATTTGCAAAACACAAGGACCAAAACCGAGATTTACTCTATCTTGAATAAACATACACCCTTCTCTTTCTATGACTATGCACACGATCTTCTACTTCTTCCATTCAATAAAGTTCATAAATGATACAGTAAAAGCTTCGAAGAACTCAAATCGTTCAATTCAATCGTCTCACAAGCATCAGATTACGAGCGCCATTGATTTTTGTCACCACCGACACCCCCTTCGCCTCTAGGGCTTTATTCAGGTGCATCCTTTTAGCGCATCAGTGTTATCTTTTCGTGCTGTGGTGGCGGCGGCTGGAGGAGGGCGGTCGGCAGGGCGCGGTGGCTGCGGTGGCTACGGTGGCCGGCTACTGCGATCTTCAGGGGGGAGGTGGTTTGGGTCAAAGTTGAAGGTGGAGCGCCGACTGCTTGGGCTGCAACGGGAGGGCTGCGACGGTGGCCGGCGGTGGCTGCGGGGGCGACGGTGGTCGGTGGTGGCTGTGGGAACGGCAGTGGCGGGTGGGCCGGCGTTGGCTGTTGGAATATGGTGAGGGGGAAGGAGGAGGGTGGAAGAGGTTAGAAGATTTGCATCAAGAAAACATCACGCAGTCGTTTTTTAATAAAATGTGTTAAAAAAAACAAACGCAGAGTCTTATGTCTGCACGTGGTCTGCGCGACACAGAGAGGTCACGCGAAGACCTTTTTGAAAAAGACAAACACCCGCTTAGTCTCCCAAATCCTCTAAGATAAGCGCCTCCAATAATTATAAATTAAACGAGATAACCAAAGTTTCTTATAAAAATCTAAGTATTTCTATTTATAAAATATTTATATTTCATTTTAACCACTTTTAATGTGTTTCAGAAGTCATAATTTTATTTTGTTTACATTAATATCCATTCTAGACAACTCGACATTTGGTTCTCAGGCCAGCAAATAAACAAGAGTTGACGGGCCGAAGAAACACCAATAGAAATATACAAATTATGTCATTTCTTTAGCTCAATTGATCGAAGCAGTTTCAGTCCATTTATTATTGAAAAAAAAAACACGTATATATCCAAGAACTGACACCAAAGAATATTATTTTGTTGACATGTGTCCATATAATAAAATTTACAAGAGTATCAACTAATTTATCCATTTTCACAAATGTTGTTTAGTACAGTATCTTTTGTACTTTAGAAAATATAACAACAATTTATTTTCTTCATCATGCTTGCTTGTATCCAGTTGTGCTAACAAAACCTCAAAACTATGTGCAACATTCCTCGATGCTAAAGTCGAACCAAGTGACTGATATCGTATGGGGAAGCATCCATATCTGAGAGCGCAATATATGACGATGTTGCAATGACATTGTGGGCAATTTCTGTTGGGTGTAAACCATCATAGTAAATAGACAACACACGAAAAGGGCAAGTAGTTGTACTGTGGGCGCATTGTCCGTTTACCATCACGTTACAACAAGGAACATTTGACCGCGGCACAACTGTGAGATTAAAGATATAAGAAAAAAGTTACAACTTTTCAATTTTCTAATTATTGACTTATATGTCTTAGTGGGCGAGGCTGTTACACACCATTAACAAACTATCCATACACTACTATCATATTATACATGTTGTATATATGAAGTCTTATACAAGGACATATGATGTTTCCATAATGTTATACGGGTCGTATAATGTTTTGCTTACATATAATATGAGTTGTATAAGGTGTTATAACATTGACACATCATAATGTTATATGACCCATATAAGTTACTAAATTTGATAGATGTGACATGGCACACTGATGAAAAATACGGTTTGTAGAACCTTTTAAACAACTTGTATGATTTGTGAGTGATGTATGTATAATAGGGCCTCTTTTAGTTTACCTTGTTGTAATGATGAAATGTGTGAAACGTTGATAAAAGTGAACCTTGCATCATGTATATAATGATTTAGCTCATCTACAAGAGGCTTAAGCTTCTCATTAAAACTTTTAACGGCATCGTTTATTGACTCAACACACCGCTTTCCGCTGGTGCCAAAAATATTTATTTCAGATGGAGTGCAACCTATTGGAGCAAGACCAAACAGAACAATCTTTCGACCTCCCAAATTGTACAACCTCTAGCATATGTCAAAAATATGACTTTTTGTTAGTAAATGGTATGATTGCAAGATATACGACAATAAAGAAGCTAAAAATGAAGAATAAGTAACATATGCACCTTTAGCTGTCGTGAGTATTGTCGTACAAGGATTGATGCATATTGATTCGGTGTGTATTTATGGCTTGTTTTGTACAAATTCGGCATTAAGTAGTTGTTGATGTAATCATTGCTTCCAATGTTGACTATATAAAGGCACTTGTTAATCTGTTCGTTGGTGAATGTTGTGTTTTTTTGCAAGCGAAATAGTCTTGAAACTATTTCATTGTGATTTCTTAATTGCCTCTCTAAACTTATTCGATCACCCTTTGCCAAAGTAAACATGAGTGGATGTCACAAATGATTTCAAGATTTTACTAAGTAATATGGATTTTGTTGAGAAACTGTAACCACTCATTGTGTTTTAATGAATTCAGTCAAAGCATATTGTGTATGTTTACCAGATGACTTCCTGTTTCATGTAGAATGCCAGCTCCACCACTAGCGTAGTTGACACCGTTACTTATACGTTGGTCGGTTACAGTGGCATAGGTTGGAATAAACTCGTCGAAATCTAAAAGTTCACCTGCATGTAAGTTGAATTGTTTACGTACCCATTATAAGTTCATACTAAATATGAATCTTCCTAAAAATTAAGGAGAAAACCAGATATAGTATTGATGTTAAATGTTTTTGTAAATATTTTGAATAACTCTTTCATGTATGATCATGTATCTCTCTCTTTATATATATATTGCACAAGATAGAAACCGAAGTCTAACGAACTCTAAGTGATAAGAGATATCAACACAAAAACATAGGAAAGATAAAAACTCAGATATATCTCCAAAACAATATAAGAAGCACTCTATAATATATCCAATATGCCTGTTCAAACTAGACATTTGTAGCAACGTGTAGCTTGAAACAAAGAGTAGCAAACCAAGTTGTCGATAAACACTTGATAAGGATGATAACAAGCTAACCAGTACTAGGAATATATCAAACCCTTACTAATTGCATAAGCAATATCTGAACCGTTCGTGTGATCAAGGTACTTCAAAGCACTATAGGTCGATCCACATTATGATACAAGAATATTGTGATAAATTTCGAACATTCAAAATGAGAGTGGATAAAGGTTTGCACTGACTTAGGCTAGTGGAACGTACGTAGAAGATTAACCAAGTACAAATGCTGAGGCTTGTGGATAGTATCACTTAAGAAGAGTACGTAGAACACATGTGAACAACTACAATATCCACAATGATAGGTACATACCCAACAAAGATAAGTGAAACGAATATCAACTGAGAGTTTACCCTGTCAATAATCACCAAAAGATGGACAACCTAAACGTCGAAAATTACCAACATCTAAAAGGATTATTTATGCATTGACGGTGTGGAGGAAACTATTAGAATCATTTTTTTGGATTCCATATATCTTCCATGAAATGCTTTTCCACTAATATGCATAATGTTTCTTTTTTGTGTTCAAAATGATGAGAATATACAGTAAGAGTTGTATATGAAACTTAATGAGTAAAATCAATCAAATCGTTTGGTCACAAACAAATTTTGTTTGATTGTTGTTATATTTGTGTTAGAACGTCAAAATGTATTAATACTATACCGTGATGTTAATATTCTTATGGATAAACTTAAAAGACATATTATGGCCATGTTATAATTATCAGTAATGTTAAATAGTAATTGATTCACTATCCCTAAGTAACTTAAATATATAATCTTTTAACGGCTATTATATAGCTCATTCATTAACTAGACAAAGACAATAAGTAACATCTTAGTGGCACAATATTATACATCAAGGATGGTAAGCTTATATCAAATTGATCCAAACTAAAGGTTCTTTCATGATAGTGATGTTATATATACGTCGCTACCAAAAACTAGAGAGAAAAAGTCGTTAAATTTATAAATTATTGAAAATATGATAGAGGTTATCGACCTATCATGTCTGCCATGGTTCGGCCATTGGTGAATCTTCCCGTCACACCTTGTGGGAAATCAACACCGTAAGGCGGGTAATTAGCTTTAGCCTCTGTCACAAGGTCATTATTGTTGCCGCTATCGACCAATGAGTCTCCAAATATGAAGTAACATGGGACTTGCGGCTTGCTGAAGACTATGGATATTCCAAACTGCATTAGCCCTACAAAGATATAACAATTAACCATAGTTATTTGAACAAAATGTTGTTTGTTGAGGTACAAGGAGAGTGGCGTGGTTTTTCAATGCATAATGTGTGGAACATAAAGGGAGGAGAGGGGGGCAATTCTGTTGGGGTAATAATAATTAAATAAATTATATGATCAAATCAGACACGTTTTTTAGTTTGGGACGAAAGAAATTCTAGTCTAGTAAATACCACATGTAAAACTTTAGAATTTGAATCAACAATGTGGGATCCTAACTATATATATAAGTATTGTGTTAAGTTATTTTTTCAACGACTATATATTTGGACCATTGTCTCACCCAATCATATTCATTACTCGAGTACGAAACTTGAGGCACTAGGCTTGCATGTTTTCGAAGAAAAACTCGTACATTAGCCTGTCCTCATCAGTCACGAACCTGAGACTACCTTAGAAGATACCCACCTTAATTAGGTGAGAAAATCCTTGGTGACCTGCAGGGAGGTTTTTTTTTTTTTTCTTTTTTTTTTTAATCACAGATGGAAATTAAACCTAAAACTTTTTCTCTCAATGCACATTTAAGTTAAGAAAACCACTTTAGGCTTTATCTAATAGATGTTTATCTAACTTGATGGTTTGAACTCTTTCCTTTTTGTTCCTAAGTATGTTTGATCCTTGCATCCCGCAGTTCTTTTCTGTTTACTAACTTTGTGAGGGGAATTATGATAACCACTTTATTTCATTCTCAATTGTTCTTACTATTATTTGTAGTACTTTTTTTTTCCACCACCACCACCACATTATTATTATTGTTATTACTGTTGCTATTTTTGTAACGATTACCACACTCCTCTAGAAAAATGAAAACCACTACTAGCTGTTCTAGCGAATGGTGGATTGAACGACCATTTCATATTGATGTAACATACGAATTTATCTTGTTACACACGGGCACCTGTTTTGTAAATAAACATAATATATTGTTGATTAATATAAATGTCTTTAAATAAACATACTATTGTTACTTAATATAAACGTCTTTTGAAAGGTAAAGTTTCTTGCTAGCTGCATTGTGAAGAAAAAAAAAACTTCTAGCTACTTGATAACATTTCAGCCAATGAATTTCACATTTTATATATCAGCATAAAGTACTAATTACATTATACATACATTTTCATTCTTACTAACGTATTAATGAAATAAAGTGGATTATGGATAAATATTTTCATATATTCATGCAGGAGGCAATACTATCTTGCTTCCTAACATAAGAATAAGACACAGTATCACTTCGTCATGTTCATCATAACTTATGCGCGCACAACAAACTTCACATATCAGCAGGTAGTCTGTTCAGTGTTAAAGCTCAGTCAGGTGATGTATATCATATGGGTGTGAATCAGTGGGTAGGGCCGCCTTATATGATCTTGTTGCTATGGCCATATTTGAAAATTCAGAAGGATGCAACGCGTCAAAGAAGGTAGTTAGTGCCCGAATTGGACAAGGAGTCGAGTTCACAGTGCATGCCCAATCTCCGGTAAGTTGACAACAAGGAGGAGTTCGCAACGACACTTCTGAAAAACCCAACAAATCTTAGAACATTAGTTGAATCTCATGGTATTGAAAGTTAAGAAAATTGTAACATTAGTATAATTTAATTGCATGGCCAAAATAGTGCAACCAAGTTATGAAACCAAAGAGGTTTTTTAGTCGGGTGTTAGCGGGAGCGAGCTCTCTATCTCTTGGAACAAAGGAAATATTAAAATAAGTCGATCACAATGTTATTTTATAGATAATGTTATGTAATTCACCTTCAAAGTCTATCCATACATAGAATAGGCATCATTAATTGTGTTATATATATATGCCTGGTTGGTGTTAATGAGAAATCAAGTAATTCCATTAATTCTATAATGGCATCAAAGCCACTATTAAATACCCAAAATCTAGATAGTTGCCGATTTCAATCCCTTTCAATCCCCCTTTTCCCCAAATATACATTCAGTTTACTCTCGTTTCACCCTTTCCAGATCCTACAAATATCTTTGTTATAAGACGGACTTTACTCGATACGTTTGTTTGTAACCTGAGTCATGAAACCAATTATAAACACAAACCCTTAAGTATTATTATCGCTTATGATTTACCTCCTTGTGGAAATAAAATGCCTGCAGTGTTGATAAAAGTGAATTTTGCATTTGGTTTGTCTTTGTTGAGTTGTTCAACAAGAGATTTAAGCCTATTGTTGAATGCATCTATCGCATCATTGATATGATCTACGCATGGTTTGCCACCGGTCGAAAACCTTTTTACCATGAAGGGGATGCAACCGATATGAGTCAAACCGAACGCAGCAATCTTCCTACCTCCCAACTTATACAAAGTCTGTCATTCACAAAAATAATTAGAACCCTTGGGTTTTACATATAAAGGATTGCAAATAAGTAAGAGAAAACAAAGGAAAAAATTGTATACCTTTTGAATATTACGTATAAAAAAAAGATGAAAATGAGAAAAGGACGAAATCAGGGTGGAACTAGGTGAGGGTTGAAAAGGTTTACGCTCGCTCGATAAATAGAATTTATAGGTGTTTTTTTAATATAAAACTTGATTTCTTTTCAAGCAAAATAAAACAAACACTCTTCGGTTATATATAATCGATAAAAAAGATAACAATGGCCATTCTATAAATAAAATCTAACTACAAAAGGTAGTGGATTAAGACATAAGTAACAAGATGTGCACCCGTAGTTGTCGAGAGTATTGTTTTGTAAGGACTTCTGCGTATTGATCGATTGAATATATTTCTCCTGTGTTGTAATGTTTTCCGGGCATAAAGTAGTTGTTAATGTAATCGTTGCTACCAATGTTTACCAAATAAATGCATTTTTTAAGGAATGTTGTGCTCTTTTTAACACGTGATAGGGTTGAAACTGTTGAATTGTGATTACGCAACTGTCGATCCAAGCTGACTCGGTCACCCTGTGACGACATAAAACTATATGAGATACATATTTTAATTTGCTAATCAAAATGCCTAGATAAAATGTTACATATTCCTTAATTTATCAAGAGGAAGTATTTGTTCTTAAAGGAGAATTAAAAAATATAAATGTCGATTTACCATTATGATTTATAAAAGATAAAGACTTATTTTTTGATGGTACATTAAGTTTTTTTCCAGAAAATCTTTATAATTTTAGCATACCTTCAACTTTTATCAAACGTACATATTATATGACATTGTATAATCGTCTTATTCCAATAAAAAGTAACTAATAGGAATATATGCATCATCACATTCATCCTTAATAAAATTTTCTCGTTTCTCTCTTAAATTAAATAATTACATTAGTTACTAATACTATTATATAGTTCTTTTATAGATTGAAAATAGTTTTTTATTAAATTAAAAAAGATCTTTATATTAATGTTATTTATAAAGAGGTAATTTTTATAAAATAAGAAGTTTTTCCAAAACATCAAACTTTTTTAAAAATATGAAATATTTTTAAAATTGATCTTTATAAAGGAGTAATTTTTATACACCAAAAATAATTAAAACTGAGAGCGATAATAAGAAAATTTCTAAAAATGGTATTTTTTAAAACAATTTATTTTTTAATAAAATGTTTATTTTTTTTTTGTAAAAACCAATAAAAGTTAAAATAAAAATTTAAAAAGTTGATATCATTGTTTTATACTTATACATTTCACTAATGCGTAATTTCAATTATATATTATCTTAAAGTATCATTTTATAATTAATAATTTTTATTTTATTTAATAAACCCGTATATTACACGCGGGTTTACTCAAGATACTTCCTTATATAAACTAGTAACACATATCAAAACATCAATCTGATAGAATTTAGAATCCACACTCTTGGTGTCTTTTTAGTTATGTGAATTTTGTCTCAATGACAAGATAAAAAAGACGTCCTGTGCCTATAGGGTGAAAGAGCTTTTAATATAATGTTTAGAAATGATGAAACATACATTATTGCAGATACTCAAGACTTTACTATATATGACGATGCTTACTCGGTAAAGCATAAACAAAAGCTTTCGAACTATTCAAAATATTTCTCAATGAAGTTCAAAATCAGCTTGAAAAAATAATAAAAGTTATTAGATCGATAAATATCACAGTTGTGACCTTGAAGAACATCTAAAGAGTTCTAGGAAACATCTAAAGAGTTGTAAGAATATTTCACAACTCTACTCGAACAAGTCAACATGTGGTTTGCCCTATAGGATCAATCGAAAATGATTGTACATCAACTGATCAGTGATGATTTGTACTAACTTGCCTCGTTTCTTTTGGAGCTACGTTTTATAAACAGTTCCTCGTTTAATCATTTGGTTCCAGCCAAAAAGGTGGATAAGACACCCTATGAATTATGGTATTCAAAGGTTCCAAAGATATTTTATTTAAGAACATGTGGTTGTGAAGCTTACGATAAACAAGAAACTTCCAACAAAATTGAACCTAGATTCGAAAGATGTATTTTTGGGATATGGCGATATATGCCAAGGATACTATGTGATATTACTTCTACAATAGAGATGAGAAGATCGAGTCACGACAAGCTAAATATATGAGGAAGGAATTTGTTTGGGATACGTCAAGAAAACTATAGATCTATCAAGATTTGCCAAGCCTAGAGATATGAATTTCTCATAATAGAGGACAAAGTATATTTAGTAGATCAATGTGAATTTATTAATTACAACACTATTATTTTAAATTTTCAATCAGATTTACAGATTGACGTTTTAAACGGTAAAGAGATGGAATACACGCATGACAATCAATTCTAGGACCTAGTTGATCTCCCTCTAAACAACAAGGTTGTTAGGAGTAAATGGGATTTTAAAAATAAAAAAGACTGACATAAATAGAAATATACATACTTTTAAAGTGTGGTTTAATGTAGCAAAGGGTTTCACTTAGACCTAATAGTTTGATTATTAAGAAAACATACTCTCCCATTACTATTTTTAATCCTTCAAGGTGCTAAAATCATCATGTATATTACAATTATGAAAAACGACAAATATATGTCAAAACATGAACGCTTCTTAATGAACATCTTCGTGAATGTTTTTATATTGTGCAACATGAAGGTTCCCTCCATCTAAACACTTTGACAAAGTATGTAATCAGAAGAAATTCATTTGTGGACTTAAACAAGTCAATACGAGCTAGAATCTTTGATTTGATGAGAAATCAAGAAATTTGATTATATAAAAAATAAGGATGAGTCATGTTTACAAGATAGTGAAAGCATATGTGTTTTCTTAATCTTGTAAGTAGATGTCATATTACTTATTACAAGTGGCATTCAATTCCAACACCAATGATTTTAAGTCTTGACTTGAAACTTGTTTCATAATGAAGTATTCAAAGATATTGGTGAATCAACATGTTGGAGATTTCTTCATCCTTTTATTTATATCAAAGGTGTTTTTTTTCAATAATTTCTTTTTAATAGCTTACTCACAGGAGTTTTATAACTTAATTAAAAAAAGGGATTATTGGATTTTAATAATCCTAATTTTCATTTATTGACAGGAAGTAATCCCAACTCGAGATATGTTTACAAACACTTCCAACTTTAAGCTTACTTTCCTTCAGTGATCTCATACTAACTAAAAATTAAATCCGTTAGTTTTTTTTAATGAAGTAGATTGCTTATGTGGTCAAAACACTAAGCATGTTTCATAATGAAGTATTCAATTGAAAGATCTTGGTGAATCAACATGTTGTTTCTTCATCTTTTTATATATATCAAAGGTGTTTTTTCAATAATTTCTTTTTAATAGCTTATTCACAAAAGTTTTATAAGTTAATTAAAAAAAGAGGTTATTGGATTTTAATAATCTTAACTTTCATTTATTGGTTGGGAGTAATATCAACTCAAGATATGTTTACAAACATTTTCAACTTTAAACTTATTTTCCTCCAGTGATCTCATACTAACTAGGAATTAACTCTGTTAGTTTTTTAATGAAATAGACCGCTTATGTGGTCAAAATATTAAGTAGAAAGATGAAATCTATTATCAGGTCCGTTAATCCTGAAATTTCTGCACCATAAAATTTATCAATCTTCATCTCCTTATCCGAACCACTTGACTCATTGGATATAGATTTCAGGTAATGCTGAAGGATAGATACCGAAAAATGAACATGGAGACTGGGTGACGACGAAGTTGAAAAATGACTCAAAGTTGACTTCATTACATTGAAACAATTAAAGGGGGTTAACTCTCAATTACTAAATGATTATCAAAAGAAAATAAGCTGAAAGTTGAAAATGTCTATAAATATTTAAGAGTATTAGAATCCAATAACTCATTAAAAACCATGCATACCTTAGCTAGTAAAAGACCTCGCTAGCTTTATTAGGTTACCAGGTTAAATTCCAAGTAGCACACATGATGATTTATAAAAAAAACAAATATGTATCTTATATGTTAATAAATTATTATTTAATTTAGATGACCATACTTAGCTGACGACTTAGCTTTTGTTAGTTTTTTTGAAAGAAAATGTCAACTTAAATCACACATAAATTAATGCTTTAAATTTATTATGATATTGGATTCTAAGAAACATTGGTTTATTTGGTTGATATTAATCAAATATTAAGTAATGATGAAAAATAAATTTATTATGATATTGGATTATAAAATACAACTTAGTTGACTCAAATAATAAACTATGATTTAGGTGAAAAATTTTGTGGAGGGATTACACCACATATCTCTTATAATTTTTATTTATTAAGTTGTATATATAATAGATCATGTGTGTGTTTGCACGAGCGCGTGTAGCATATGAAATTGTTTAGCACTTAAATAGTAACAATTCATTATATTTTATAAAATAAAAAATTAACACCCCTATATCTTATACATTATATTTAGTTAGTTAAATTTAGTTATTTAGTTATAAATAATATATTTAAAGAAGGAAGTTATTGAGGAACCAAAAGTTATCATAAATTTAATGTTTAAAATTTAAAATCATACGAAATACTGAAATGTTTAAATGATGTTAAAAATGTAAATTAAAAATAGATAAATAAAAAAAGTTTAGATGGGAAAACAACAATTTAGAGGGTCTAAAATAAAATAATGATATGTGAACTAAAAACCTTTATTTATTATGATTGATAAATTAATTAGACCCATTTGAAAATATAAGGCCTATTTGTTTATAGGTAATATTCAAAAAAAAAAAAGAAAAAGAAAAAAACTTGTATCAACAAGCAAAGTAGTGTATAACTATGGTCCTTTGGTTATGCCTTATCTACTTGTAAAATCAATTTTAGAGGATTAAGATTTACTAACAAATTATGTTCAAGCGCTTTAAACGTAAAATAAAAAGTACCAATGACGTCACAAATGGTAATTACATTATGATATCCGGATTCTTTTCGAATACCAGCACCACCACTAGCGTAGTTTATGCCTCTTGTGAATTGGTCGATTGTTGCTGTCGCGTACGATGGAATGAACTCATCAAAGCCAAGAAATTGACCTAAAATCACAAAAATGATTCATCGAACTCAATGAATTGATTTCCATATGTTTCATGTATCCCAACCAAAGTACAAATATATATTGAGTTGACTATTAATAAATTGTCTAGGAACATCCCTTATCCGCTTAGAACAAATAATAATAAATTATGAATATTTATAAAATATATAGCTAAGGATATATCGTTTATAAGCGTTACCCGTCAAACAATGTGAGAACACTTATACTTGACACTTGAGCGTCAAATTTTATAAATTCTTAAATTCCCATTTTAAGGTTATCCTCACCACTAATTACACGGTCCTCACCGGTGGATGATTCCACATGCCATAGTTATTTTTTAGTAATATATTAGATGATTTATCATTTATTTATATAGAAAATTCTGGATATCAATAGGTACGAAGAACTTTTTTAGTTTAATGTGTGTAAGAAATATTTTTCTTACAATATCTGTCAATTAGATTTTCATTAAGTCTAGCCAAATGAAATATACATGATGAGTATTTTGATCATTTTACACACAAACAACTATTTTTATATTCTACTTGAATAAAATAAAATAAAAATTAAATAAAAGTATTATTAAAACCCAGCTCCAACCTATCCCTACCCTTTAGTTTCATCCAACAAGTGTTTTCGAAGATGATTTTATCCTCCACGCCTCTAGAAAACCCTTGAATATATGTTTTTAACATTAGGTTGTTTCAATCTTGTTTTCCCTTTGATTTCATCGACGACACTCTCTTATGCAGATACACAGCTTCGAACCATATATACTACTTCTACTCCTATACCTTTTGCCATAAGGGATATCATTGAAAGGGAGAGGGTGGGATGGGGGATGAGTTCTAATCATTCTTTATTTATTATTTAAGCATTTTGCTACTTTATTAAATTACAAGAATAGTTCTTTTAGAGTAAAAAGATAAATTACAGATCATGTGCATTGCACATGACTGGATTTAGCGGACAAATCTAACATAAGGTTAGTGTAAAGTATGTATACATTAAATGAGTGTACTGATGCTTGACCTAGCTCCTATCTATATGTATGGGCAGGGAGAGGCTGATCACATCATAATCTGATATGTGTAGCCTTGTTCTACACTTTATGCAATAGGCTATTTTCACGGCTTGAACCCATGAACTTAAAGTTACAAAATATGTATATATTAAAAACCATTAATTTAATGAACGTTTTATGTGCTTATCAAAGAATATTAAAGATTAATGATCTAATCTATAATTGTTTATATAGATAAAGGACACAAAGTATGTAATTTACTATTCTTAATAATTACATTAACAACTCCATAGGATCTAAGTAATCAATATTATATTTTTTCAAAAGAATTTAAAATTAAATAATTATATTTATTTATGATTATTTTTAATTATACTATTAATATGTAAAATATGATCTAAACATAAATTACTACGGTTGCAACTAATATTTGATTTATGCAACAACTTTGACATTTGGTAGTAACTGATTAGTAGTTCCTTCTTATGTAACTATCATAGATCGATAATAATTATAACCGTCACCTATTATACATAGACCTTTGGTAGTAACTAATTAGCAGTTCCTTCTTATGTAACTATCATATATAACAATTATAACTGCCACCTATTATATATTTCCAGGGAGAATTGTGACACGTGGTTGCTATTGTTTGGACCATATATAAATGACTTATTTGGTCTGATTTTGACACACACACACACGTATATATGCGGCTTTTGCATAAAATACATATCGTTCTTCTGAAATTACTTTCTATTTTATGCCACTAAAATTTCTGTATATCTACGAAGTACTTTAATTTGAATATGATTCTATACGCAATTTAGAAATTTGAAAACTACACAAGCAGTTACAAAATTTAGAAACACAACATGTTGTCAAGAAAATATAAATCACTAATTCAAAACCAAATCGTAATATCCAAATCACAAACACCAAATCAGTTGTAAATTATAACCAATTTGCACGCATATGCAAGTATTGGTGCACAAGTATGGGTGTTAGAGTTTAACAATGAATCGATAGATGGTGTTTAAACCTCGACATGAACAATAGCAACACAAAGATTGAACATGGGACTTGGGAGGTTAGGTTGTTGATGGTGATGGAGATGATGGTTGGTCGTGGTGCATTGGAGATGTCCAAGCGTCAAAGTGGAACAAGAGTTTTTGTGAGGTGGTTTCTAAGATAAAAGAATTATGGTATAGAAAGACATAGTCAATTAATTTTGTTTTTAAGTATGTATAAAAATATATATTATATATCTGGGGTCCTTCATACGTACATGTGTTATAAGATTTTCTCTATAAAACTAATCGTGAAGTGATCATGTTATTAGGCTTTATGACAAATTAATGAAAAGTGTATAATCGTCTATAACCTTTGCTTCAAATACCTTTTAATTATATGTCAATGATATAATGATATAATGATTATCCCACTCATTTTCTAACTGTATTATATATATGCCAAGCACATATATATGCAAATGTATTATATGATTTTCGTGGTTATTCATTTAAAATTGATTTTGTAATGAGCATGTACACATAAATATGTGTGCTCGCTATGTAATCATGCATTTGTGGTACATTCATTTGTTGTTCAAGTTTAAAGTTTAAGATAGTCATGCATTTACGTGTTCATGTAAATTATTTTTTAAAAAGGTGTAAGCAAATCTATATTTATACCTTTCTCCAAAACATTATCTAAAAGTTTATGGACAATTGAGTTGTGTCACAAGTGACAATTAATGTAAAAATCGTAAACAGGAAAGAGTCGTACCAATGATGTCTGCAGAGGTTCTACCATTTGTAAACCTTCCGGTGTAACCTTTTGGAAAATCAATCCCATAAGGTAGATAATCGGCCTTCCAGTTACTCATGAGATTATTGTTATTGCCACCATCAACAAGCGAGTCTCCTAATATGAAGTAACATGGGGCTTGTGGTTGTTCAGAGCCTACAAACTTCCCAAAGTGCAATAGCAATATTGAGCCAGTGGCCAAGATGAGTTTGCCAAAATCACTATCCATGTTTGTTTGAGTATCAAGTCATGGATCACTCATTTTGGTTTGGAACTAAAAGCTACTTTAAAGAGACAATGAGAGGTTGCTACAATAGTTAGGCAAAATGATAGAAAATTTGGTGTAAACTAAATCTGATGGTGCTTTATTTTCAAGATAAATCTATCGTAAGAATTTAGTAATTTATTGTAATCTCAGGATTATGTGTGTTTAATTTTTTTTAAATGTGTGATCATGATTTTATTAAAAAGTTATAGATTTTTTATTTGTGATTAAATTTTTTAACATATGAAATATTCTAAAATTTCTTTATTTTACTAAGATTTTTAAAATTTTTGTCTAAGTTTTATAAATTTTGTAATATGTGCGAAGTTTATAAATTCTATGGTGTTTTAATAATTATAAATACGTGGATCTCAGGATTATGTGAACTTAAATTTTATAAAATTATCTGTACGTGTGATCATGATTTTACAAAAAAATTTGGTACTTAACTTGCAAAAAATAATGTTTATGCAGTCTAGATTTATTAACATTTGACACCCGCAAATATTCTGGATTAATTGTTCTCCATGATCTTTGAAGAAAGTTAGCTAAATAAAAATTGTATCGGCGAAGCATTTATACATAAAAAAGGTTGAGAAGGAATAAATTCTTAAATAAACATATCATGATATAGATTTAATATAAGACTCCTTTCTTGAAAACCTCACAACTACGTTAACACTTTAGAAAAAAAAATCTTTTTTTCATAGCAAGAAACATTAATAGTCACTACATAATCCTTTGTCTTAATACATAACATATGAATACTTTTATTAATCATAAGCTACTTTAGTTAGGATGTCAATCTTTGATGTGCCAATTAGCTTTTGTTTCCATGACAAGAAACCATTCTCACTTTTCATATGTGTTTAACATGATATGCATACTAAAAGTTAGTATTATTTAGTGAGTTCTAACTTTAGTTTTAACACATAATTTGACATCCAATAACGTTTTGTAATAGCATCGACCATTTCATTATAACATGTTCAACATGCTCATTGTGACAACCCGTATATTTTGGGTTGACCACGGGTTGTCACCGTTCTTATAATTTAAATTATTATTAGTATATATATTTATAATTAAATAAAAAAAACATTCTTGTAATTAAGTCTTATTGTTATTAATAATTTTATTATGTTTCATTTGATTTGTTTGGTTTCATGGAATTTAAACATAGGACAAAAATAATATGAAAAGTGGTCACTACCATAAATGGAGTGAT
>BJCO01000827.1:0-17950 GCA_018326465.1 Flaveria floridana | reverse complement strand
AATAAAAATAGGTTAAGTTGTAGTCTCAAAACGTTTTTTAATGTGATAGATTAAAAGATAGAGCTGAAATCTTAAAACATATTAAGTTTTTTTTTATGTATGGATAGATAATATAAAATTTTATGCAAATATTAATAAGTGTAAGGTTATTGTGTAACTAATTATAAGGGGTAATGTGTAAATAATGTTATAAATACTATTTTACCCTTAAAAGTGGTTGTATCTTATTCATTGAATATAGTAAGTAATTTTATGGTATCTTAAAATAGCTCTCTCATATGCTTTATATATAGTATAGATATATCCTTATAAACAACTAGCTAGGTGTTTAATTTATTTATGTCACTCCCATATTTTAATAACCAACTTTATAAAAAATTATCAAAGTTGCGTTCGAGAAATCACGTTTTCAATACATTCCATTTAAACCATAATCATCATATGGTTCAGAGTCATAAAATTCTCATGTGACTCGGAATCCCAAATATCCTATGTGATTCAATAAACTATACCAAAGAACTTCTTTTTAATCTGAATCGTTAACTCTTTATGATCCTATGTTAAATCAGAGATCGCTCATCTATATATACAATTTACACATGTTCATATGTTTAGGTTGACTATATTAGTATTCAACATTATTTAACCATATATATATATGTCACCACACATTTTGTTGCAACTCCTTGAAAAGATAATGCACATGACACATGAGACAAATATGCTTTCAGTAGGTACGTTACACTTATGAGAAACATAAGTTCACTTAATCGTCCAGTTGTTCTTATTCTTGAAAAAAATCGCATAGATATAAAATTATTACTTGTTATATCAGTCAAGTAATATCCTTTGTTGACGTTCTAGGTCTTACACGGCCACCTCTGTAAAGTTTCCACTATACTTCACTTTAGATATTTAATACATCGCTAACTGGACTCACATCTTCCAGGTAACCAACATTTTTGCTTTTCGGGTATTTAACCGTTCACTCGGTTTTGTCACCTGACTTTAATTTCCTTTAGTCCTAACCTATATTAATTAAGAGGATTGGTACCTGATCTTAGAGCACTAGACAATTCTAATTCACTCCCGAACATATATACTTTGGTATAATCTTTAACTTATTTGTTGTTTTCGTTTATCAACTTACGTTCCGAAATGTAAATGTATATTTGTTACAAATTATTGGCCGCCTTCATTATCGACTTTCACTCAAATCTTCTCTAATAAGATTTGATTTTGTTAATAGTTTTCGTTTTCATCCCCTGGATTTCACTGATGACATAACTAACCTTCATGTTTTATTTTGATGCTTTTATACCCTAAGATTTAAACTATTTATTATTATTGTTGTTGTTGTTATTGGTATTGCTATTTAATATTATTATTTTTGAAACGGTTTTAACGCTCGTTTAAACATTTGTTGTTTCAATAGTCGTTTTAACTAGAATTTACTCGTTTAACAATGTATAAAATATGAGTTTTAAATGTTTTAGTTCCATTCAGAAATTGAGATGTTATAAATTGAGACATAAAAAGAAAGAAAATGACGACAACGGGGTCGTTTAATTTGGCAACTCCCATTCTCAATTCTCAATCTCCTTTAATAAAACAAAATAAATATCAGCTAGATAGTTATTTTCTAACACGTTCATATCATCTCTATCTATGCTCCATTTATGAATGTCCACATGTGATTATCATAACAAATTTACAAATTAATAAATGCTCATTAAATATTAATCAATCAAATTGATTTCTTTCTAGAAATAAATAAACGTTTCATTAAAAAATTAATAAGACTTAATTTGTTAAAACACAATTGTTAAAAAATATAATACTTTAAAAATGTATAAAGAGGTTTATGATATATATGAATAATAGTATCTTTTTTTATTTTATGTGTTATTGTTTATAGCTTAAACTAGTATTTAACCTCACGCGTTGTGGTAGATGCGTAAAACTATGTCAAATAATATTAATGTCACATCGTCACTAGCGACCACCAACACTAGAAAAAATTTAAAACAAAAAATAAAATCGAACGAAAAATAGACGTAAAAAATAGATGTAAAAACGTTAAATCACATATTCACGTGTCTGTATCTTAACTCAAAAATTTTAATCTGAAATGTAAAATAAAAAATTATAAATTGAAAGTATATGAGATCAAAGTTAAAAATGAAAAATGTATTAGGGTTAAATGTAAAATACAAAAACTATAGGGTTAAAAATAAAAAGTAAAGAAAAACAAAGTGATGTACAATCTATAAAATATAAGGTACAATCCTTAATGCATAGTAAGTTGATAATTAATATTATATAAATATGTTTTTATATATAATAATGTTATTGATATATTATCTATAATATATATTAGATTATACGTATATATAAACTACTATATAATTTTTTCTATTTTAAATTGTGGAACACACGTGTATCTAACTTAGTAATCATTATATATCTATGTTCACGCTCAAAGAGAAAACTACGACTACACTAACTTTCAAGAACACATTGATATATACATAAACTATATCTGTACCTATAATCGGTGTTGCAAAAATCGGTATAGACGGCCGACTAATCGGCGATTAATCGCTAGTCGGCCGCCCACTTAGGAGATTTTACCTATATGGCCAATTAATATCTATCTCACCGCCCGACTAGTGCCTAGCGATTTTTACAACATTGCCTATAATACTGTTAAATAAAAAAATCTCAAACCATATTGAAATACACATGTATATAAAGAAATGATTTAATTACGTAAATGATTCTAACCGTTTAACAAAAATAACAATTACAAATTTTGAAAAATAACAAATTTGGTACTTATGTTTAATTTTATAGCACTTTCGAGGCCTAATATTAACTATCGTTAAAGGTTCTACTAATTTATACATCCATTTGAGTAAGGATATTAAAAAAGAACCACAAACCAAAAATAATCGAAAACCGAATCATATTCGTAAACGTTAATCATGACACACATATCTTGGTTATTCGGTTTGATTATCCAAATAAACCGAAAAATAACCGGCTCAATTAGATAACCGAACCGAATAGATCAAACACATCTTTTTAAACAGTTTAATAAGATGAATTTAATTCGATTATAATTATTTATAATTCGATTAGACTGGTTAATAGTTAACCCAATAAATTTTCATAACCGAGTAAAACGAATAAACGGTTAACCGAACTGTTAAAATCCTATATTCAAGTCTTATAAAATAAAAGTTTATGAGAGATTTCGATTATATAAAAGTTTAGTCATAGCTTGATACTATAGGTATGACAAGTGTAACATTCTCCCAACTCCTATACAAATGAGTTGGCGCTCACAAAAAACATAAAATATTCATCACTGTTTTCCCTCCGATTCCAGGGTTTACAAAAATCCCAAATCACACACACACTAACTACAATCAACCTTCATCGGATAAAAAATCATGTCGGTGAGGCTAACAGAAGGTGCAATTTCGATAATATCCACCGGAAAATGGCCGGAAACGGAGGCGAAACCCGTGGTTCAGGTGGTTGATGTTCGGAATGCTTTGTCGAAAACTGCTTCCGGCGAGAGGTATCGGCTTCTTGTATCCGATGGATTGTTCTTTCAGCAAGGGATGCTTGCTACTCAGTTCAATGATCTGGTCAGATCGCAGCAGTTGCAGAGGGGCTCTGTTGTTCGATTGAATGATTTTATCACCAATGTGATCAATGATCGCAAGTATGTGATATGTTACTTCTTGTTTATTGTTTATGGATTGTGTTTGTTTGAAATTGGTTGCTGTATGTTAGTGTTTTTGTGCATGTGGTGTATCGCGTACGGAAAAGTATCATCTTTTACGTAATTGGATTTGGTTGAATAAAGGGATGCTTGTTTTCGTCTTTAATTATGGAAGAACATAAGACTGGTGATTCAATTTCTGTTTGATAACCTTGCAGGCCATTTGTGACTTTACTCGCGAGAACATTCTGGATTTATGTTTTTTGTGCAAATAAGCAGCGAGATAGCTATTAGAAATAATAATCATGCACAAGTATGGAAATTTAAAATATAAACACTTCATGTGGTTTTAAATAATGCTTAAGAGTTAAGATTCAAATTACTCTGTCTTACAAAGAAAGAAGGGCTATATGCTTACAATCAATTGAGACTCAGGATTCTGGCTGTGAGTTTTGTTGTGTTTACGAAGGCCCGTGCTTCTGTTTCTTGTTAATTAAGCTGTTAACTCTAATTAGTCTCTATATATACCCGTGTCATTTATTGTAACTTTTGTACTTAGCATAGTCCACCGACTGAACCATGTTATATCTTTTTTTTTCTCTCATACTTATGATCATCTGTGCTTGTTGTTGTAATCTATATTTCCATTGTGTTAACCATAACAAGTTCCTAGTACGAATTTGCCCTGGGGTCTGATCTGCTTGTGAGGCCTTAAAGATACAACTTGGCGATAGTAAAGGATTTTGACGATATGCCTATTAAACTCATGTCAATGTACTTGTAAATCACAACCTTTTTTAGCTAATTCGGTGTTTGACATAAAGATTGTAATGGTAGAATTGTCTTGCTGTATTTTAGCTAATTTGTGTTTATAGAAATTGGTACATTTTTTGTTCTTTCTTTGTTCCAGCATCATACACTCACACAGGTAGTTTGGAGTGGAGAGGGTCTATTGGTAGTAACTAGTCCGTGTTGACTTTGTAATTATGTTGTGCTCATATGTTTAAATCTTTACTCCTGTTACGGATTTAGTACTTTTACAGTGATAGACATATAAATTGTGTATGATTTGGATATTATCATATAAAAAATCTGACATGTTTCTAATTACTGTTCAGGATTATTATAATCGTTGGTGTTGAGGTGATTCTGTCAAATTGTGATATAATTGGTGATGCAAAAGCATTCAATCGTACTCTTGACAGTGAGCCTTCTACATTAAAGTCTCTAGCACCTATGGAGGCGATCAATCAGCCAACCACAACTATGGGTGGTCCTCAGAACTTTACGGGCTCTGTTCCTCGACCTAGTCTCGGTGTGAATCCCCCAAATTATCTGCATAGACAGGAAGATAGTGCAGGTCTACGTTCTCATGCTATGCCACATGCACCTACAATGCTTTCACGCCCGTCTGCAAACAGTTACATGCGTCCAGTTCAACCCACGCATAATCAACCTCCTCCAATGTATATGAACAGGGGACCCACAGCAAAAAACGACGCCCCACCTAGGATCATCCCCATTGCTGCTTTGAACCCCTATCAAGGAAGGTGGACTATTAAAGCTCGTGTGACTGCAAAAGCAGAACTTAGACATTACAACAATGCAAAAGGAGACGGGAAAGTTTTTTCTTTTGATCTTCTTGACTCTGATGGTGGTGAAATAAGAACAACATGCTTCAATGCTGTAGCTGACCAGTTTTATGACCAAATTGAAGTTGGTAAAGTTTATTTCATCTCAAAAGGTAACATTAAACCTGCTCAGAAAGCTTTTAATCACTTGAAGAACGACCATGAAATTACACTGGATTATTCATCAACAATACAACCTTGCTTAGAAGATGACGGCTCAATACCACAACAACAGTTTCATTTTCGTTCAATTGCTGAAATTGAAAACTTGGATAGCAATACTATCTTGGATATCATTGGTGTGGTTTATAGTATTAAACCTTCATTAACCATAACAAGAAAAAACAATACCGAGACCCAAAAAAGAACCCTAAGTTTAAAGGACATGTCTGGAAGAAGTGTTGAGGTAACTTTATGGGGTAACTTCTGTAACAGAGAAGGCCAGACTCTTCAAAACATGTGTGATTCTGGAACATTCCCTGTTATGGCTATGAAAGCAGCTAGAGTTAGTGAGTTCAATGGTAAAACTGTAGGGACCATATCTACAAGCCAGCTTTGCATAGAACCTGATTTTCCTAAGGCCCATGAGCTCAAGACATGGTATGATAATGTTGGAAAAAACACCCCCACTGTTTCTTTATCTCATGATACTCTAGCCCGATCCGATGCAAGGAAAACTATTTCCCAAATTAAAGATGAAAATCTCGGGACCAATGAGAAGCCAGATTGGATCACAGTTAGTGCCACGTTATCTTTTATAAAAGTTGAAAACTTCTATTACACAGCATGTCCACTCATGTTGGGTGAACGAAAATGCAGTAAAAAAGTTACAAATAACGGTGATGGAAGATGGCAATGTGACAGGTGTGATCAGACCGTTGACGAATGTGATTACAGATATATTCTTCAGTTACAGTTACAAGACCATACTGGTTTAACATGGGCAACTGCGTTTCAAGAAAGTGGTGAGGACATAATGGGAATTTCTGCCAAAGATTTGTATTACATAAGACATGAAGAGCAAGATGAAGAGAGATTCACAGAAATTGTAAGGAATGCTCTTTACACTAAATGTAATTTCAAATTGAAGGTGAAAGAAGAAAGCTTTGGTGATGAACAACGTGTGAAGTCAACTATTGTCAAAGTTGAGAAGATAAAAGCTTCATCAGACACCAGTTTTCTTCTGGATTTGCTTAAAAAGGAGGACCAAAAGATTGAAATCCCAATTGGCACATCAGCACCTTTGAACAATTTTATGGGGAGTGTTGTTACTGCTAGTGGTGTTGGTCAACAAGCCAGTTTATCAGCAAATGTAACAGGTCAATATGGAAATCAATATGCTGGTTCTAGGCATGGTGTTGGTCAACAAGCCAGTCTACCTGCAAGTGAAACTGGTCAATATGGTGGTTCTAGGTATGGTGGTGGTCAACAAGCCAGTTTACCAGCAAGTGAAATGGGTCTATACGGGAATCAATATGGTGGTTCTAGGAGTGGTGTTAACTGCAACAGCTGTGGTGGTGTGGGCCATAGCTCTGCGAACTGTCCAAGTGCTGTAAATTGTTCGGGTGGAAGATTTAACAGTATGCCTTCTGTAGGTGGAAATAGTTCCAGTTGTTTTAAATGTCATCAACCTGGACATTGGGCTAAAGATTGTCCTGGTGTGAATAATGTTTCTTCAGCCTATGGTGGCGGAAATGTGGTGCCTGGAAGATATGGTAGTGCATCTGGTCAATATGTTGGATATTGACTCCTAACAGGTATAAACTCACACGCTTCTCAGTTCTCACGTTATGCAAGCTAATGATGTAAACAGTGTTTTATCGGTGATTTTTACTCTTATAATTGCAGGTTCATCGGTAAATTTTGGTCTACGTTTGTCAAGATGAATACTGCAGTTTTTTGTTGCAATAGAAGGCCAGCTGTCTCAGTTTTGGGTTCGACTTTTATGTTTTTTGACTGGTTTAGGGTAGAATTGTACAGTTGGATCTATGGATATGTTTTTTTTTTCTTATGTGAGGAGCGAATAATCGACTAACTGTTCTGTACGTAGTTTAAATTTTTGTAAATTGTGGCATCTGGTCCTTATTTAACTTCTCTACTTTTGTTACAGAAATTATATTGTGATTTCAACATAGGTCTACGATTCACCTTCGGCGTCCTCTCAAGTCAATGCAAATCACACAGTTCTTGTGTCCCTAGTTTCTTGCCTTTTGAAGAGAACTGGTTTCGTCTTAACACATACAAAATACGAACAATCAGGGTCACGTTTCATTTAGCAAGATGCAGTGGTTGTGTCAAGTTGTTCTGGCTCATAAACAGCACAAAAAAACAACTAATCATTAGCAACAATAATTATAAAAGCATTAACGTATGGTCACGAAAAGAGACCGTCTTACTCTGTTCTTATGTCTTACTCTGAGTTCTTATGTCCGCGCCTAGAGCACTTTAGAGTTTAGACTACATAGATTTAACAAACAGTAAAAGGTGAACTTATAACTTATTTATCTCCATGATGTCTAGCTTGTTGACAGTGTGGGATAATATTTTTGGAGTGAATACCATGAATGCTTAAACCTAATTGTTGTTATCACTAAAATTGAGGCTTATGACAAGATGGTTGTGTGTTGATATGTGCAGTGAGTACTCTACATGAGCATGTTCACTACTTCATGTATTAAATAAATTATTATTTTTCACAATATCAATCTATATGTTGGTGTTTAAAAATTAAAAGTTATATTCATAACACATCATAAAAATTTACTACATGCTTTTATGTTGCTACAAAAACACAGATTGCTTTTATGTTGCTATCATTAACGTAGTTGGACTTGGGCATCTGCAAGATCGGAAAGTGATCTTTCTGGTCCAAAGCAGCATCGGTGGTGGTATTGCATTATTCTTTATCATTCTGTCCGAAATAGAGGTCGCACATACAAACAACTCATCAAAAGCTTCACATTGTCAAAGTCTCATGAATGTTTCAACAGTCAAGCCAGCATACACATATGGTATATGAATGAAAATACACATAAAACTACCATAAACAACCATAACCATATTAAAATACATGGATTTCTCGATAAATAAAAGAAAAAAAGCCACTAACCACGAGCTTATCGTCTCCAACTCAACTTCGAAAATTTATACATCAAACCACATTAGCTCGATCTCATCTTGAGTTTTTTTTTAAGCTAATCAAACAATTAAAGTAGTTTACAGAGGTTCGAACATGTATGGTTTTCTCACTTATAATTTCTTCACTTTAACGTATTCAATTCTGCAACCGAAGGCGTAAATGCAAGCCGCCGGCCGTCGGCGCCGGCGCCGGCGCCGGTGTAAGCAAACACGGCGCCGGTGAAGGAAGAGTATTCTCACGGATCACCATTTCGAATCTCTTTAAGGTGTGTATATTATCTTCTCGCACGCTGCAAACCCTAGGAAGCACAATTGAGTGATTGATAAAGTTTAACAAGGAAAATGAGATCACATTGTTGTAGTTGATGGTGTGTTTCTGATGTAGCTATTGAATATTGATCCCTGTATTGTATAGAGGTTTCTATCTTATGCAAAGGCCAATGCAATTATAACTTTTATGAGAACTGCTAGTTATGTTATAAATGAGAGTTTGAGATTGTTCAAAAGATTACAGATCATAACATTAAGAAGGTGGTATGTTTTTCAACATGTATAACTATCACCTTTGCTGTATGCTTGTTCTTCATCAACTTGTAGGCAAATTCTTATTGTGATGCACTTAGGTCGTGATATTTTAGGATCTGTTATCCATTGAACGTATAAAAATGGACGTGAAGTTGAGGCAATGCTTAGCTTTATGCCTTTATTTAGGTCAAATAATATCATTTTAGGTTAAATATGTTAAAATGTGTTTGTGCTGTTTGGGACAGCTTCACTTTTTACATTTTGGTGTTCTATCTCTGATAACAATGAGTGGTCAGGATGCTCTTCCTTTCAAAAGAATCTATTGTCTGCAAATAGTAATTGACAGAAAAGATGAAAGGAGATGATTAACTGTTCATGAAACTCATTCTTAACAGTTAGTTAGTATTACTTGAACATCTCTGCATATGGAATTAAGCTAAATTATTCACATGAAGTGCTTGCAAGAATCGGCTTATCAACGACTAACCAGGTGCAAACTCTTATATAAAGATGAGACATCATAAGAAGCATAAAGCAGAGATTTCGTTTTAGTAGACAGATTTTGATTGGAAGGCTGAATCATTGTCCCTTCATAATTTTGTGTTAAATAGCACTTCTTGCTAAAAGCGTTATTTTTTTGGCTTTAAATTGCTACTTTTGTTGGGGTTTTCATAGTAACTCGCTATGAAAGATCAGAGGTCCTATAGATAATAGGTCCATGAAAGATTGTATATTACTATATATAAAATAAATGTTATCATACCAGGCAGCCTGTCGCTGCTGTCCGTCCGTGGTTCTGAACATTACCTGTTCGTCTAAAAATTATAAGTTTCAGTCGCTAGAAAATTGAGGACTTAGAACCTAACAAATTATATCACACACCAGGTCAACTGGTTTGCTCTTTACATATAATCTTTCACCACCACTGCCACTTGATATTTAGCTAGTTGTGTTCTGTCTTTATCTTGTAGATAGGCTTATAATCATCACTTGTATAAGATATATGGAGCATTTAATTGTTCAATAGAGGCACGCCTTCGAGAATATCTATTTTATTTCATTATTGTTATAGATTTGTGTTCAAGAGTAATATATAAATCACTCAAGGTTTTACTCCATTCTTTGTTGGTTTTATTCCATCTTCCAAGTTCCACCACTATAGAACTTTAGAACGAATTCCTTACTAGTTGATGATCTCATGACAACCCTTTATAATAAAGTGGTTAACAACCCGTATATCCATATCATACACATCCACTAAGTAGTTCAGGTGTTTAGGTTTCTCTACAAGCATATATGGTTTAGAAAACAAAGCACCTAGCATAATTATATGTTGAAAGTGAAACTCAGGGAGAAACATATGCATCTCCCAATGGAAAATCTACCATCTAGCTGTTGATAGGAGGGATTAGGATTTGCAAGGTGAAAAGCTTAAAATTAATTCTTGTTATTGTTGAAATAAATAAAATATACTTCACATTTAATATAAAAAAGTAACGCGTGTGGTCAAGAATCGCATTTAATATGAATAGAGTAACATGTGGGGTAAATATGAAATATAATTTCACACTAAACATTGTGTAAGATAGCTTAATGATTTGAAATAATTTTGCAAACAGGGAATGTAGTATCTTTATTAATTGAAATATAGTAAGTTGAGGTAAGATGTACCTATAATCTATTAAGATGAATTGTTTCTAAAGTTGGCACACATTTCTTGTATATGTTAGACTAAAACAACTAATATTAGGCGACAAAAAGAAAAAAAGGTGGGTATTGGATTTGAGGAGATGTTGATGATCCACAGCTGCCTTTGAAGTGATGGTTTTCTGATTGACCAGTTTCATGCTATTGTAGTGTTGATTTAGTGGTTGGAATTAGTCCGGATTGAGATCCAAAGGTGATCAGCCCTGACCCTTAAATGTAGTTGTTTTGATCTATTACATGTCAAGCCCTTGGATTATTTTTGATCCATTACATTTCTTTTGTATGCTAGACAAAAACAAATTAAATTGTCACAACAAGAGCTGTTCGACTTGGATGGTGGATGAAAAAGGGGGAGTGATTTATGATTGTGACCCGTGGCTATTGTAGTATTGATCTAACGGTTAAAATGAGGCCAGATTTGAGGATGCAAAGGCCATCAACTCTGACCCTTGGATTATGATCCAATGGCTGCATGACTTTTAACCTTTAGTGAGGGCATGAATAAGGGTATTCCACAGCTAAAACAAAACTCTGGTTATATAAACTGGTGACTATCAGACAATAGGAAAAACCCTAGGGAGTAATGGCAAAACCAAAGCAGAAATGGACATCAGAGGAAGAACAAGCCTTGTCAGCTGGTGTGGAAAAACATGGTGTAGGTAGGTGGAGAACCATTCTCACCGATCCACAATTTTCCTCTTCACTGACTAGTCGATCGAATGTCGATCTAAAGGTTGTTTTCTTCTTCGACATGTTTGCGTGACTTTATTTATTTCTCTTTGAATCGGTTACTTGCAAGCCCTCGTATATCTTTCTTCGTGAATCTGATTCTGCTTGTTTCCATTTTTTATTATCTAATGTGTCACTCTTGATAAATGTTGATAACAATTTTGCAGGCAGGAATTTCAATTTGTGATTATTCCTTTTCTGAAAACTATATTGATTTCATGATACAAAGAAAACAAATTGGATCTATATACATATACATATAAGGTTCAAAACTAATGTGTGAATTATTACTTACATTAGCCTTGTCTATAGTTGGGTTAAGATTAAATATTTATACAGTTGCAAGTTACGCCTTCTGTGAGCTTCTCTATCTAAGATTTTGTAAACTAAGCTTATATTTTATTAATCTGTAAACTTTATGATTTTTTTATACAGCATATGATATGCTAATTTACACACATTTGGTTGCATGATATCGAGTCCCTTTCTTTGTTTTGCCGTTCTTGGTCTTATAAAAAATATGATGTGCAAAAGCGGATTTAAGATATAATATTTATCCAGTTGCAAGATACATCTTTAATAACCTTCTCACTCTATAGTTTTGGTAAGGCATATACACATCATGCATTTCACTTTCACTTCCAATGGCACCATTATCATATATGGCACTACTCATTTCTGTGAAAGGTAAAAGTACATTAATATCTCTAAACTGTATTTAAGGAAATTTTCCTACCTGTATATCTACATGGTATGGCGTAAATTTATTATTATTCCATATGCAGGACAAATGGCGAAACTTGAGTGGAAGTGATTATGGGTCCAGCAGCAGAGGGAGTGCTAGAACTCCGTATTCACAAGTTATTGATAACCTACTCTTAACTTATCCAGAACCTTCAAGGAGGTCAGCGGATAGGAAAAGAAGAGCCCCACCGTATGTTTCTTTTCAGTTGCTTCTTTAATTGTTTGTTTGTGTTGATTGCACTAGCTAGTTATTATAATTAACTATACTTTGGGTTCTTGTACTATGTTTTTAGTTGCTATTTTTCTTAGTATTATGACTTTATCAATTTCTTTGACATCATATCGTTTTAGTTAATTGATTGTATCTGATTCTATTTTATGCTCTTTGTCCAGGTACAAAAAAATGATCTATGAGGCTCTTTCATCCATTGAAGATCCTAATGGAATTGATGCCAATGCAATGGCTGACTTTCTTGAGGTCAGAATATATCTCTTCACTTTGTATATGTTTTAATTAGTTTATGCAGAAGTTAATAGTTTTGATGAAACTGTATACCTTCATTCTCCTGTTATCAGATGACCGGATGTGAATTGTGCGAGTTTGATAGACTTGAAACAATAAACTCACACCATAGATAATAACTGAATCTGATCAAACTGTTATGCTGCAGTAATATACCATAACTATAACCAAACCCAGTAATTCCCATCCATAGCATCTGCAGTAATATATATTCAATAATTTACAAATCTTGTATCTGTTAAGTGGCTAGCTATCTTGTTTGTGTTACTATATGTAATATGTCAGAGGCACTCACTTCTGTTATAGGCCATAGTTTAAGCAATTGATTGCCCCATGGACTAAAATTTAAGATATTTCATAGATTAAAGAAATATGGGATTTGCCACAATTGATTGTTCTTGATGTTTACACATGTTGCAGCCAAAGTATGAGTTACCCAAGAATTTCAGGAGGTTATTAACTTCAAAGCTCAGAAGACTTGAGCAGAATGGAGAGCTTGAGATGGTCTGTAACTCTTATCTCAAGTTATATGTTTCGTTATAGGTTAACAGTTACACGGTCTTAAAGTCGCCTAAGAATACTAAAGTCTTTAGAACCTCCCCAAGCACTTTGCTAAATGGATCATTGTTTTATAAATTCCTTGAGTGTGTTTTGGTCACTAGATACCTCTAGATTTTATGTAGCAACCAATTTTCTGAAAGAGAAGTTTTATGGTTATTTTACATCAATTAATCACAACATTCAGGCTTACTAATAAAGTTTGAGGACTAAAAGTGTACAAGACCTAGTTGGAACATGTGTGAAAGTTGGGTGTTACGTAAAGCATTTTGTTCTTTTTGTTAAATATTTGATATTCAATTACTTATGAAATTTTTTTAAAAAAATAGAAGGAAAAATTCTTTCCTAGTGACATCAGCCTATTCAACCCATTTCAGTCCTTGTGACTTTAAGGAGACTTGACCCCACAAATCAAGGTTATAGAGGTCTGGCCCGGCCTGAACTCTCTGACCCGTGGCCAACCTGCCCACACATTTTGCCACCCATATTAAAATGCACTTAAATGCAGGTGAATTGCTGCTGCTACAAGGTCAAGGCTACGCCTTCAGGTGCTGAAACGCCCCAACTTGATGATGTTAGGACAGATAATGTTGACAACAACGAAGAACAAGGGGGACCCCAAAACGGCAACGAAGAACAAGGGGGACCCCAAAACGGCAACGAAGAACAAGGGGGGCCCCAAAACGACAACGAAGAACAAGGGGGACCCCAAAATGGCAACGAAGAACAAGGGGGACCCCAAAACGGCAACGAAGAACAAGGGGAACCCCAAAACGGCAATGAAGAACAAGGGGAACCCCAAAACGGCAACGAAGAACAAGTGAAACCCTTTCCTACAGAAACACCAGAAGATGCAGCAAGTGTTGCTGCCTTTCAGGTGTCTGTAGCTGTAATCATGGAAGACAGGCTAATTAAAAAAAGTGAAGTTGGAGATACGCTTGATGAGCTTTTAGAAGAAAGTATGGCTATGCTAATTCTGGCAGAAGAGCTCTATGGTCAATGTAAATTACCTTACATTACCTTTAAATCATAATTTTTAAAATCCTTTTTTTTTTTGCTGAAATATGACCATATCTTTTTGATTTGACAGGCTGAAGAGATGAACCGGTTGTTCTGTCTCCCTGAAGTGCTGTTTGCGATATTGGTTCAAGTGGTAATCTAGTGTTTGAGGTTAATGATGGTGAGTTGGTGAGTCGATACATTGCCATATGTTGATCGTGTGGCGTACTCTTTTGCCTTCTAGCAGAGACATGTGTTGTTTTTGGATTATGCAAACTCAAAACTTTGGTTCATGTTTTCTATGTTTGAGACCTTTTGCTCTTATCTGGTAAATTTAGTGTGAAAATGTCATCTTACAATGCGGTTTTAATGAATTTCTAGGCCTAACCTCTAACCACGGGTTAGAGAATGATAGACTAAACCGGCCGGGTAGAGTGGGTCAGGTTGGCCGGATTGGTCGATTTTACTAGTTTGACGGTTCAACAGTTTGGTTTTGATGGCTTCGTGGTTAGAACACATTTTTTTATCATTATTTTCTAAAATCATTAGTTTGTATCAAAAAAAATTTAGTGATAAAAGAGAGTTCAAAAAATGAAGAAAAAATATAAATAATAAAAGTTAAACACCCAGTTCAAGTTCCAAACCATTAAGTCAGTAAACCGTCAAAAACCGAATCATTTGGATCTCAAACCAGCTGACTTGCTTCGGTTTGGGTGGTTCAGGTGGTTTTAACGCTTTATTAACACCCCTGCTACAATCAACATGTTGGAAACTTTTGTCTTTGATGCAAACTTGGTTTGACTAAACTAATGGAAATGGGGGCTTGAGATGATGTTTGAATTCAAGGGTTCTTGTCTACTAATCATCTAAATGGTCTATAGAAAACTAAAAATAGTCGTGTGAGGGTGATATTGTGAAAATAAGAATCCAATGGATAAATCTTGCACATTGCTAAACAATGTTTGGTTCTTTTCCTTTCATCTACCACTATAGAATTTAGGGGTTGTTTGAAATTCAAGTCTCGGTCAGAAGGTGGTGACAGAGTACAAGGCTGTTTTAAAACTGACCGGGTAAGGGGAAAAATATGTATGGGTCAGTGATGTCGGATCGGGTTAGACGCGAAAGAGCGAGAATCAAACACGCTGACCGGTCAAAATGTCAGACCGGTCAGACATTTTGACTGGGTCAGAAGCAAATCAAACAACCCCTTAGAACGTATTATTTACATGTTCCTTCGATGGTAATTTGATGGTCTATTATGTTTACTTGAAAAGTTTTAAGACACTAGAGACGTGCTCCAATCTTGTTTGATTTCATGCCTGTGGAAACCGAGTCATTGAGTCTACTGTTACATTTGTGTGATGTTGATGATCGAGTTGCATTCACTTTCCTTTGGCAGAGATCCGTTTTGTGGTCTTCAACTCCTAAACCCATGTTAATGTATCATCATCTCAAACACCACAACTAATGAGGTGAAAAGTGGCACTTTAATGAATGCAAACTTAGTCTGACTCGACGTGTTTGCATAGGTTGTTCGTCGGTTTGGTTTATGAGTTCCTTGGATTTTACAGTTTAGGAACATTTTCCACTCAGAAATGAAAAACCCAAACCAAAAAAAATGAAATTAACAATCATAATTGTTAAAAGAAACAAGTAAATTATCTTGATCTCTTAACTGTTATTGAGATAAAATTTGTTAACAATCAAAGGTTATATCTGTGAACCGGATGGGCTTTTCGATTAGATGGGCTGAAAAGGTAAGCTAACTGAAAAAGAAGATAGCAAAAGCCTATGGGCTGGGCCCAGATAAATTTGAGATAAATTTGTTAACAATCAAAGCATATGACTGAAAAAGAATATTCATACGAGACGTATGTTAAGATTTGGGCTCAAATGGCCCCACAAATATATATTTTAAGGATTGGAGCGGGCTTAAGGAATTACGAACTTGGAATATAGGGACATAGGGTTAGGGGTAGGGACTGCGAATTATTAAGTGCTGAACGAATAAGAGGTCTGAATCATTAAGTGTTGAACCATTAAGAGATCTGAACTATTAAGAGCTAGTATATCGCTTAACTATTCAAAGGCAAATGTCTAACCAATTCAAATGAGAGGTCTTAACCATTCAGCATTAGACCTTTTAACCATTCAGCATTAGTATAATGTTTAACCATTCAGAAACAAATGTCTTAACCATTCAGACATTTGCTGACGAAACAAACAGTATGAACCATTAAGTGCTGAACCATTCATCATCTGAACCATTAAGAGACTGATTAAGAGACTGCCAAACAACCCCTTAGTTTCATATAATTATATCCCAACAAAATTACAAATATATCAAATATAATAAATGAAACGAAAGAAAAACATAAAAGACAGGATACGATGTTTATAATAATCGGGCATGTTTAAAGTAGTAGTATTTTATTAACTGATTTTGGTCATTATAATTAAGGGTTAAAACAGTCACATTAAATATTATATTTCAACCATCGGCGATGTCATGATATATAATTAAAGTACATGTCTTTAATATTAGTGATAATATTTTATATTTTTCTCTAAACTTATAAAATTATATATTTTATTAAATAATATTTAGCAAAGATTATATATTATACGTACTTTGACAAAATACACACTTTTACAAATTAAAAAAAAGATATAAGTATGGAAAAATTGTTAAAGTATATTTTTTATCAGTTAAATCTCTTATTTTGTCTCCTAAAAACTTTTATCGCCTAAAAAGTCCCTCAAACAGAAGTAAACCCGCCTTTATTTTGATCAAACAAGCACGCATCTGACTCTATTTAAATAGGACAAATCAGGAGAAGCCAGGCAAAAAAGAATTCCCCGTCTATAAATATAAGCATCCAGTTGTATAGAAAATTTGAGCGGCTCTTTTATAATCGACGGGGTTATTTTTTAAATGTGGTCGTTGCGGTTGGTTTTTATGTGTAAAGTAAATTTATATCGAACGTTCAATATAAATTTGATCCGGCTCAATTTTGAATAGGATTTACGTCGATATATAGACAAAAGTAAGCATGTCGCAATCATATTTTCAGAGTTTTATAAAATGTTATATTTTAAAAGTTATAAGAGAAAACTAAATTAAAAGTAAAATTAATTACAATAAGATGACATTCAAATCAATCGACAGAAGTCCATATCAAATTAATCTGACTCGTTTCAAACAAAAATCTAGGCGTCATTGATCCATACACCACCATTTGGGGAGTTTACACCACTAAGACAAACGGTCGTTTGTCAAGAAATAAACGGTCGTATGTTAAGTAGTAAACGGTCGTTTGCATGGAGATAAACGGGAGTTTACAGGCCTGCAAACGGTCGTTTGCATATCAGTAAACGGCCGTTTACAGAATCATAAACGGTCGTTTATATATTTTAATATTTTTATTAATTATATTAAATTTTTTATTATATGAATTTTTTTTATTAAATTTTTATTAATTATTTTAAATTTTTAATATTTTTATTTTAAATTTAAGAATATTCTGTTAATTATGCTCATACCTCATGTTCAGCCAATATTCTTCACCGTATCCTAAAGAGAAGGAAACTGCATGAAACCCACAGTTACCATCACTGCTTACGTTCTCTATATGTGTTATATACGGATGGAAAAGTGTT
>BJCO01000826.1:0-15937 GCA_018326465.1 Flaveria floridana | reverse complement strand
CTCTTTAGGAAGATGCCATGCTGTATCAGAGGTCTGCAGCGGACTGTCAGGGACCATACTTATATCTACTGGACATAGCAATGTTTTCCGAAGGATAAAGTGCTTCGGAAGAATAACTTCTTCCGAAGCCACTTATACTACGGAAGACTGCTTCTTCCGAGGCTTGGAGTCTTCTTTGTCTTCGGAAGCAGACTTTGTCTTCAGCTCTTTCATCAGACTTTGTCTTCGGAAGCTCAGACTTTGTCTTCAGCTCTTTCATCAGACTTTGTCTTCAGTTGTTGGCTTCAGCTATTGCCTTCAGCTGTTGGCTTTAGCTGTTGCCTTCAGCTGTTGGCTTCAGCTGTTGGCTTCAGCTGTTGCCTTAAGCTGTTGGCTTCAGCTGTTGCCTTCAGCTGTTGCCTTCAGTTGATATCTTCAGTTGTAGTTCTTTAGACTCTCGGAAGATCTTATGCTTAGCTTCGGAAGCCCTTGAATGTAGCACCAAAATGACTATGTGAAGTGGTTTTGGTTGCACCAGCCTCATCATGACCCAACAGCGAGGCAGTAAGAAACCTTATATGAGGCGCCGTCTCATGAGGTTCATATGGTACGTATGCCTCAAAGGGATGAGGCGGTAAAAAAACGCCGAGGCGGGATGTGATTCGAGGCGTTGAGGCAAAAATGTTGGCAGATGGTGAGGACACAGTTGGTGTTGCCGGAGACGCCCGAGCTGCAGGTCGCCCGAGTTGCAGGTTGCCCGAAAGTGTTTTATGGAATGAGGGAGGATGAAGAGGGGAAGGAGAATAAGTGATATAACGCAACAAAAAAAGTAAATGTACTAGTCACTGTGTGTTGCAAGAAGTGCAGTAAAAGTGCTACAGGAAGTGCAGGAAATACTGCAAGAGTGCTGGAGTGTAGACTACTAGCTGTAGAGTTCCTTGAGTTCTTTGATTTATTTTGTTATTTTAAACATTTTTTTTTATTTTGTTGTTTTTAACTATTGTGTGTTTCTACTTTTATTTTCTTCTTTCTCTGCTTTTTTTTTTCTTTTTGTTTCTTAACATTTTTGTTTGTACATATTACATACAACTTAGTTTTTTTAAAAGTAAATGCTGAGTTGTTTGCAAGATAGCTAATCAACATGTTGATGTTTTAACTATACTAGTATGTGATTAGATAAATCCTGTTTAATTTTTTATAAGAATTATATTTTTTATATTTATATATTATTTCCGCCTCGGGCTTACGTCTCGTTTCGCCTCGAGTCTTACACCTCGTGAGGTGAATGGAAAATGCCTCGAGGCTCGATTCTTTTCTTTTAAACTTTGGCCGATCTCAATAGCTTGAAATGATTCGAACTTGCTCAACTTGTTTATACCTCAATGATAGTTGTCATTGAAAGAAGCAACTAAATAACAAATGAAAATCTTTTTGACATTTTCTAATTTTCTCCTCCTAAAACTAAGAAAGAGAGAAAATCGTTTTATGTTTTACTAGCTAAATATATAAGCATCTTATTAAAGGAAGATAAATAGTTTTAAATTTTTTTAACAACAAATCTATACTACTGGTAAACTAAATCATAAACTACTCATTATAAGAACTAACCTTGGTTTACTTTAAAATAAATGCTTTATGATGTGATTAAGGTTGCAAAACGAATATAAACTTGTAATATACTAAATATTTACGAATATAGATGATTGGACGAGAAACTTGTTCGTGTATGCTCATTCAACTAAGCAACACACAAAATCATGTTAATGTTTAGTCCTTTGATATACAAATGAAAGGATAGAGTTTTTCAGTAAACGACTTGTAAAAGATTCGATTCTTTTACAAACATTGTTTATTCTAACTTTAACCATTATTTCACTGTTTAAATTTTCAAATAACTAAATAGATTATACATTCAACACTACTACATTTTACAACACTACAGACAAATTCAGACATTACATCATAACTTAACTTCTGTCACAGGTGATTATTTATTTCTAATCATCTTGTAAACCATAAGCTATTGAAATTAACAAATTCTAAAATTTAGGGTTTTTCTTTGACAAGTTTGCCCTTTCACCCATTTTACTTGTACTTTATAAACATGCTCCTAGGGTTTCTTGCATTCCGTCGGCCGACTGCAGCAAGATCCCGCGGTTCTTCGTCAAAAGTAACACTTATGTTCTTTGATTAATATGTTAATTGATTCATCAGTAGCCTATAAATTTTATTGATTTTGACCATTTTGTTATCTATTGTTGTGTGTAAATTATTCTTTTCAATTTACAAGGATTTAGGTGAAATTATTCCATTTAAAGTAGAGTTTTTGGTATTTTTATAGCTTGTGAATTGTTGGTTTGAATTTTTTCTAATGAATTAGAATCGTGGCTATCCATTTATGTTAAATAATATAGGTTTTATTCAACATTCACTATACTGTGAATTTGATTTTCATTTTTCAATTTTCATGTTGTGAGTAACTGAAAACGACATTCGCCACTGAAATGGGATCCAAGGGGGGAAAGTTGCTAATTATTTGTTGATTGCCTTGTGTTTTAAAGCTATGAAATAATTTGATTTTAGCTTGATTGTTGTTCTATCAACTTATGATCTCTGTGATAATAATATATGATACAAACTAAAATGGGCCTAAGCTTTTTGGGTTAAGTTGTGCTTGTTTGTAGCTAATAAGATTTTGATTTAATGACATTTTTAGGTATATAGGTAAGGTTCAATGGCACCACAGCAGAGGAAACCTCATGTGTGCAGGAACCCTGATTTGATCAGGGGTGTAGGCAAATACTCAAGGTCAAAGATGTACCACAAGAGGGGTCTGTGGGCAATTAAGGCCAAAAATGGCGGTGCTTTTCCTAAACATGAGAAAAAAGCTGTTGCTGCGGCTCCAGTCGAGAAGCCACCGAAGTTCTATCCTGCTGATGATGTGAAGAAACCCCTCGTCAATAAACGCAAAGCCAGACCCACCAAGCTCAGGTGCGTATAGCCGTATACTCGTATATAGATGTATTTTAGTGCATATTAGTGTTATGTATATGTATATGACTAATTGACCGTATGCATATTTATAACTTATATATGTGTTGACTTGTTTTGTTATATATGTATGTGTTCAGAGCTAGTATTACTCCTGGAACTGTGCTGATTATACTGGCTGGGAGGTTTAAGGGAAAAAGAGTTGTTTTCTTGAAGCAACTTACATCAGGGCTGTTACTGGTTACTGGTAATGTTCTTTTCTCTTATTTTTTTGATTTGTTTAAAAGAGAAGTTTTTCGATAACTATTGTTGTTTGGGATTGTTCAGTGATTCTTTTTGGTATTTGAATTCGGTATTAGTTCACTCTAAAAATTTCACAAGATCTGCATGGATGAGAAGTTATGAAACACCCTTTGTTACTATGCATGAAGATGTTGGCTAGTTTTTCGTTTTTATTTTGATATAGAAACTTCAATTGAAGATAACTTACCATTCAGAATCTTTTTATATCGAACAACAGCGTTGTAAATTGATTATTCAAGTGATGATCTTGACATCGTCTGCCTTATTGGCATTCTTTTATCTTTTGAAACTGTTTCCCCTTGTGTAGGTCCCTTTAAGATCAATGGTGTTCCTTTGAGGAGGGTGAATCAATCATATGTGATTGCCACATCAACCAAGGTGGACATCTCAGGATTAAGTTTGGAGAAGTTTGATGATAAGTATTTTGGAAAGAAAGTTGAAAAGAAGAAGAAAAAAGGAGAGGGCGAGTTTTTTGAAGCAGAGAAAGAGGTAACACCCATCTTCTTGCGCAATGTGGTAGAGGCTGCAAATTGGGCGGGTTGGGCTGTTTGGATAACTGGCTTGGGTCAATATGGATGGATTTTGTGTGGGTTGAAAAGTGTTGGGTTGACATGCACGCAAAATTTTATGGATTGTTTTATTAAATGAAGGACGTGTTAAATATTATCATAAAATTATATCATTAGAATAACAGTATATGTTATTGCAACTCATTTTAGATGATATATATCCCAAATTGACCCATTTGAGCAGAAGTATAAACCGACCCATTTGAGAAGAAAAATATAACCCAGATCGACCTGTTAATAAATAATTTGAGATTGGCATGTCCCAACTTATGCCTTACACGAGTTCCATCAATTCATGTATAGGAAAAGAGCACCCTCCCACAGGAGAAAAAGGATGACCAGAAATCCATAGATGCAGCACTGATAAAATCCATTGAGGCCGTACCTGATCTGAAAAGCTATTTGGGAGCAAGATTTTCACTTAAAGCAGGCATGAAACCTCACGAGCTCGTCTTTTAGAAGCGAATTTTGAATTAGTTTTGTTTTCCAAATTATATTTATGTCAACTCTAGATTTAGAGGATGTATTTTGTTGGTTTATGACGGTGATCAACCATGAAGTTCTGTTCTACTTTCTTATTCGTCGATCGCTATTGAATTTTGGAATTTTTATCTTTGGGCAATTGTGTTGTGCAACCTGTTGTCTTTCAGCTACATTTATGTTATCTACTGTTTGCTTGTTTTTGGTGTGCTCTGTTGCGGGATTTTGTCAGTTGGCCACTTCTTGTGTTTGTTGTTTCTTCTCTTGTGTCGGTGGACTTTTTCTGGTCTTATGTGTGCCGGTTTCATTGTGTTTTTGTGTTTATTGATGGAGTTATAAATGGTGAAAATGGGTATGTTTGGTATGGCTGTTAATGGTGCGACTATGTTGGTTGATTTTAACAAATTTTCGGGTTGGAATTTTTTAACTATTGTTTTGAGAGACAATAACTCAAAATAATCTCCCTTATCTCATAGCTATTGTAAGGTTTAAGGAGAATGTGAAAAGAGTTGCCTTATCTTTATCGTAAGGAACACAAAGGCTACTTCTTGTTTGCCTCTTGGCTTCAAAAATCTTTTCTTTTTCTTTTCCTAAAAGAATCGTAGCAAACAACAATACAATGTTACTGATAGTAATGTTGTAAATCACCGCTAATATACATTGCTAAATATATATAGTAGGATCTAGTAATGAAGTAGAAAACTATAGGAAAATGTAATAATAAAGTTAAATATTAGAAAAGCAAAATGTATAAGAAAGTTATTTACATTATAATAAAGATGCTCAATTTTATAAAGTAATTTTAAGAAAGTTAATGTCTGATAAAGTTATTTACATTTAAAACATAATGAAACAATAGAAAGCTTAATAATGGTGTATATTACGTTTTACACATTATTATCAAAATAAAACGTGACTTTGATACCATGTGTTATTCCATCTATCTTGGCTATTGATTACACTTGATCAATGATCTTGGAATTTTCATATACTTTATAAACATGCTAGACTTTTTAATTGAACCTAGTTTAATATATACATATACATGTGTGCACGCATGCATGTGCATGCGTGTGTACATGTGTGTAAGCCGGTTCTTATGTGAAATGTTTTTTTTTTTAAATTTGTGCAAAGTGCTTGAACCATTGATCATGGTAATTCAATGGTTGTATAATGTGATGACAATACCACAACTAGTAGTTATGTAATATAAGACATGTATGATGTGATGACAAGACTCTAATAAAGTTTTTTCTAATTATCATTTATACTTTTTTAGTTTTAAAAGACTTTTTATTTGAACATGTCTCAAATGATTTATCTCGTTAAAATAAAACAAAAAAATACAACAATTACACGGACTTATTTGGTAAAACTTAGAATTTAAGAGAACTTGTATTAAAGCTACACAAAAGATGTTAAAAGGTTTTTGTAGCGGAGTGTATAGTTGAGATCAATCCCTCTATCACCTATAATAATCATGTTTGTTTAATTGTTTGCTTAAGAGATGTCATAAGTTTCAGTTATTTGTCAAATAGTAACAAGTACAAGGACTCATCTGATCAAAATTCAGAAAAAGAAGGGGTTTATTTAAAAAATAACACAAGGTGTGTTCTAGTTTCAGTTATTTGCCAAATAGCCTCTCCTTACAAATTGGGGAAAATTATTAAGGCCAGTGAAGCTAGCCCTAGAAGGTTCTTGAGGTTTGATTTCCTGTAATTAGGGTTTACACTATAGAAAATCCTTTGCCCATAATAAAACACCTCGAAATTTAACAGTTTCTTCAAATTTACAGGCAACAAATGGTTCGTTCTAACGCCATTAAACTCTTCTCATGGATTGCTCGCCGCTCCCTCTCCAACGATTCCGTATGCACTCTGTTCTTCAATCATATGATGAAGCATGATTATACGAATTAAAGAATTTGTTTATATCGTATGTTAATTCTCTGTGCGTGTTTGTTTGTTTATATTGTAATCACGTTTGCTATGTGTTGTTGTGTAGTTGTATGAGTCGTTGGTCAGAGGAGGTTACAGGAAGTTTGGTTCATCAATACACGGGCATTACAAGATTCCTAACTGTCACAATTACAGAGATGGTAAACGTTTAATGGGAAAAATGAAGTGATTTTTTTATCTTTTGTTCCGCCATGTTCATACCATAGGAGCTTGTATTGTATTATACTGCACTGACGCTGTCTGGTATTTTGTTGCAGTAGTGAATTCGAGATATGGGTCACATCTTGGAAGAACTAATGCATATTGCGGCAAAAGTAGATCGATTCATGGCACTTGTACGTTGTATTTATCTCTGCTTTTTTGTTAATATTTAAAATTAGAATCCTTTTCTGTTCCAACATTTAGTTGTTCGTTAGTTCATTTTGAATTTAAAATTCCGTACAAACTGCTCTTCTTTGATGATGGAATCAATAAGATAGAGCGGAACATTATTTATTTCGTGTCAAATTCTGGCTATAGAAGATAAAATTATAACAAATTTGTAGAAAGTTTGAAACAATTCTTCTTATCTTGCAGAAAGCAACAAACTTTATAACAACCCTGAACAAGTACAAAATGCGCTAATATCCCTTTCAAGTTTCAGTGGTGTACGATGACAAGAGTTCTTGTCCATCACAATTTCTTTTCCTTGTGTTAAATTTTGGCGGTAAAAGAACAACTGAACAAATTATAACTACTTTGTAGAAAGTTCAAGACAATTTCATATTTTCTTGCACAAGGCAACAAGCTATATAACAGTTCTGATCCAGTGGAATGCGTGCTAATATTCTTTCAAGTTCCTACGGTGCACACATAGAAGAATTCTTCTTGTCGATTTGGTTGTTTTCTTGACCATGGTTACATGGAAGAGTACATGTACTTGAAACTTGTACTAACCAAATTGGCATTGAATTGTTGAAGTTTGCAACTTCATCGTCACCTGTATCTAAAACTTTCCACATCATTACGACTTTATAATCACAATGGTATGGTATCCGGAAGGTGTTTTTTTCTCTCCCAAACACTCTACCTTCTAGCTGATAGGGAGACATCAATCCAGACCCACGATTCAAGGCCCATGATGCAGGTTACTAAATGGGTTAATTTGGCCCAACTAGAGTATCCAAACACTTGATTGCAAAAAAAGTGTCTTGCCCCACGTTTTTATTTCACAACATCTTTATTTTAATCATTTCCTTTTTTTTAATTGTTTAATTCATTTGAATTTGTCAAGATAGTTGTTTTAGTGATTCCACAAGTGTAGGAAATGTGGGGTAGTAGTGGAGTGTTAGTTTTCTTTTCTTCCATCGATATGTACTGGAAAATTGGAGAAATGAGGCAGTTGAAATTTTCCACAAAATTATTCTCTACACTTGGAGGATTTTATTGTTCCTTGCTATTCTAATTTACTGGCAGAAGATTAGAAGGTGATCTTGGACGTCTAAGTCGAATTCTCGTGGTGTGTCTGTATCGGGTATTTCGAGTTAGAATTCTGCTCAACGAAATTCTCGCGAGTGGTGTGACTATATCTCGTAGAGGATCGTTGTTTTCTTGTTTTAATTAATCCCAGTCGGGTATTTCGATCCAGTGTTTAAGCTCGTTGCCATCACTAGCACTATGAGTGTATAGACTATTGAGGTCGCCCTTGGTTGCACAAAGACCAGCCATTTCATAGCGCTTAGTGATATGAGTAATTGGTTTCATTCTACCATGGACTCATCATGCGACTGGCCCCAACTCTCGACCAGTGGAACGTGGGAAGTTCGTGTACACTCTTAAGTCGCTGTTGAGGTTCTTTTAAAGGATATGCAATGATTGACTAGTAACCCAAACGGTTCAACACAAACGAGTAGATGTGAGTTCGAAACATTTGCCACTTCACATTCTTCCACAATTGAAACATGCACGTTCTCATGCATTGTTGCACATTGGAGGCAACACCCCGAAATAAAAGCCATCACGCTAGGAATAAGCTAAAGCAACACTCATAAGACTTGATCTAAGCTTGCAACAATATTTCATCACCCTGGATGTGTTTCGTGGACCTATCCACCCATCGAACTTTCTGGCATTGACAACCACATTTAACACTCCTTCCTCGGTCACACCCGCTACTCATTTTGGCCATTCATTAGTTTCAGTTACAACCCAGTGATCAGTTACTTGGACACTCCTCGTCCACCCTTTAAACTCCTCGTTCACCTGTCCAACTTCTCGCTGCCTACAAACCGTTTTAATGGATTTTGTTTGTATACTTAAAACCATGAATGGTATTGTTGGTTGTAACGCCATACTGAAAACACAATGTAATTAGTTGCTCACTTCATTCTTGGTTTACCAGATCATTCTCTTATTGCTGGCTGTTGTTAGGCATCTACATATTAGACCTGTTATCCCAAACCACATCTTTGCTTCTTTCCTCCCTCAATCCTCTTATGAAAACTGTCATAAAGTGTTCTCATTGACTGAGGAGTCTTGAGTTTAAAATTTGGGAACTTGTATATTCATGCAGAAACAACCATATACAGGTCATTTATAGAGAAGTCAAACAAGTTTTTCCTCATCTCTGATCATGTTATCATACTTTCTCACAAATCTGAACTAACTATGCATGATTTATTATACCAATTACTTGGTCATTTTAATATCCATTTTCGAGATTTGATACTCAGGTAGGGAAGATTAAGAATAAAACTTGTGGGGTTGGGGTTCTTGTTTGACAGTTTATTTATACAGTGATAGAGTTCTGTGGATTTGAAAACTTTTCCAGTTTGCTTGACTTTAGACCTTCTTATGTTCATCAGCATACATGGCTGCGAAAGATTATTACGACACACTTGGAGTCAGTAAGAATGCAACTGCATCAGAAATCAAGAAAGCCTATTATGGGGTATCTTTCTCGTAACTTTCTTTCTGCAATTATTTACATGCCTTGTCCTTGCGAGTTTGTTCTGTTTGTTTTGTGCTATCTTTTAATAAATAATTCTTTTTGCTATTTGGAATTCTTAGCTAGCCAAGAAGTGGCACCCAGATGCAAATAAAGATGATCCAGAAGCAGAAACAAGGTTTCAGGAAATTTCAAAGGCATACGAGGTACTAAGGTGTTATTTAACTCTTGATACGTCTTTCTAGATTCTTTCTGTAGTTGAACTGCTCTACTGTCTTCAAATGAGTATCTCCTAAGTTCTAAATTTAGCAAGTTTTTGGTTTAAAAATGTGAGAATTTTGTCTTATTGCATTAAGAAAATATATTTTTTCTTCATTTCATGATAAATGTAACAAGAACATCAATTTTGCAGGTTCTGAAAGATGAAGAGAAACGAGCTCAATATGACCAGGTTCAGTTACTAGCTTTCTTATATAAAATATTAGTGCCATCTCTCTAATAGTTTGTGCAGAAATTGACAAGTGGTATACTATGTTATATGAATAATAGTTCTAAGGTTCTTACTTCCTTGTTGATCAACTTTGTCAGTTTATATCTGTTTGTAATGTATAACATGTGGGAATACTTATGATTAGAGTTACAAAGATACCAAAGTTGCTCTTGGTAGGTCATTAAGTACAAGCTAATCAATTTCTAGCATTTTTCTTCCATGTTATATTTGTTTAGAGTTTAGACCTGTTATAGTTTTTATACTTGTGCAGTCTTACTATATTAGTTAATTATTGTGTTTACATTATCATTTTTCATGTATGATCTATGCAAGCTCATTTGATTTGTGCTGTACAGCTTGGCCATGAAACTTTTGAAGCAAGTGCTAATGGTGGAGGGGGTCCAGATGCTGGTTATTGGCGCAATCCATTTCAAGACCTCAATGATGTGAGTTCTTGATATTATGTGAATGAACTAGTTATCACCTTGGTTTTAAAAAGCGTGCCTTAGGCACGCCTAAGGCACAAGGCGATTCTTGAGGCGAGGGTTGGGGCTTTTTGTAACACAAGGCACATGTTGTACAAAAAGCGCAAGAAAAGCACAATTTTTGCGGGAAAAATCCCTCTGAGGTTCGCACTTCGTGTAGTGGGGCTTTTTTTTGCTTCAAAGTGCTATAAATGTTGCTAAAAAGGTTGTACATAAATGTAATTTATACATTAAAGCATATATAAACATTATTTATAGCTATATTTTGGATGGGAATGCTAAAAACCTGTAGGATTAGATTAAAAAAATTATATAAACACTTGGTGCTTCGCGTACGAAAAGCCCTCCGCTTTTGCCGCTTCGGTTTTAGACCTTGTCGCATCGGTGCGCTTCTCGCTTTTTAAAACCAAGGTTATCACCTATCAATTGTTTTTTGCATGTCTCATTAATATATGCAACAGTGAACAGACGTTATTTAGTCATTCTGTTCTGTAAGATGTTATCAGAAAAGACCATATTATTTATCCTGCTTTACAGCAGAAAATACTACCACCGTACTGCTAAATGTACTAGTATACAAGTCAATATTTCTTTTGTCATCTTTTGATCACTCCAAAAGGTCTTAAAAGTCTACAGCTGTACGGTAGTATTGCAGAAAGCTATGGACTTTTTAAACGTTTCGTGATGATTTACAAGCATGGACCAGAAAATTATGAAAAGACTACTAATCGTATCAAACCTATTGCACTTGAGAGTTGAGAAAATAAAAATTATCACTACAAAGCAAACAAAATGAATAAAGTAGAAGAATTAGGGCCAGTTCAAAGAACTATAAGAAGCAATGACAAAATCACAGAAGGGAAGAGAAGAAGAAATGACCTGAGAAGAAGATTAATTTCTTTTTGGTTTCTAAGTACACCTGATTTGATATCTGAATTTGATAGCACTTCTCTGCTCAAGTTAGCTACTACATAGGATATTTTTTAGCATTAAAGTTCTGTTCAACAGTACTCTTTGTGGATAGGGATGCCTGCCGTGGCATGCTCTATGTTATTAGCTTTTTGTACTGTCTGAGGTAGCTGATCTGCTGCTGCCTCATACTAGGTTAACTGTCAAAATCTTTATGGGACATACTAATAAATGTGATGGAACCAAAAAAACTGTGCTTCTCTTCTGATGGTTAAGTGTCTAGTATAGAAGCTCATGTTAGATGCAAATGTAGATGGCTTATTTATATCCGAGACATGTTATTTGAGGTTAATGTGTGTATAATTTCTTTATGAGTTGCATTCAACTTTGTTTTAAACTATATCCTTATTCTTTTTATAATAACTTTGTTTTTGTGCATGTTGGTGGGAACAGATTTTTGGTTTCGGGCCATTTGCTAGGGACCTTACTGGCAAGGATGCTAAGGTCTTGTTTTTTTTCTCTTTAATTTCTTTTTTGATTTTCAGTGTTGTTCATGTGTTTGATTTGTCATATGATGTCTTGATGTTTCTTTTCCATCATGCACAGGTAGCCCTTGAACTTTCATTTATGGAGGCTGTTCAGGGATGTACAAAAAATGTGGTCTTTCAGACTGAGCTTCCTTGTGAAGCTTGTGGTATGATATACCTGTTTAGTTATTGATATTGCTTACTTTTTTCTAATTAGCTGTTGAAATTGCTGGATGATGCTCATTAATTTTTTTTGATCATTGATAGGTGGAACTGGTGTGCCTCCTGGAACAAAGCCCGAGACCTGTAGGCGGTGTAAAGGAGCAGGAATGGTTCGTATCATACTATTTTATCATATGTTTGTAATTTGTGTATTTAATAAATATTATGGCTAACATGTGTTTCCTCACAATCTGCAGACAATCAGTCAAACTGGCCCATTTAGAATCCAGGTCACATGCCCTCAATGTCGTGGAAGTGGTAGATTTGTCAAGGTTTGTGCCAAATATTTAATTTACAAATCCAAGTATCATATTTTTTCTTTGCACACATACAGGGTAGTTAGAGTTTGTCATTCAGATATGTGATCCGGACAGATAGTGTAGAGCTTTTAGATAGTGATTTACTTTGGCTGTAAGGTGGTTAAATTATCAAAAGAGGGAAAAGAATTACACCATTAAAGTAACAACGAATGCAAACATGTACATAGTGTCATACACTCACACACATACACATATATGCATGTCTGTATGCAACTATGCATGTGTGCACGCGCGCATCAGCGCATGCCTGTTGCATTGTTTTTTTTGAGTGACCTGAAAGCTGAATGGTATTGGCAAAGCACATGAAGCATGTTACAGTACATGCAGCCTACATTAATGTTGTTTTATGCTTCCTGTGTATATGTCTTATGCTGCTGGTCTAAGTAAGTTTAAAAATAGTTGACTTTGACATATAATATTGGTTGGCTTACAGAGCGTATGCAAGTCATGCAATGGAGATAGGGTCGTGAGAGGACCAAAGTCTGTGAAAGTAAATATAATGCCAGGTACTTTATTGCTATGGTTTGGCTCGTCATTGTTTATGCATATTGTGGGGTTACAATAGTTTTTATTTCGTAAATCTTTTTTTTTTCCTTTGAAGACGATTTTCCTTCATAATAAAAGTAAAGCTGACATTTGAACAGAATCTGAACATCTTATTGAGGACATATCTGTTATTATTGTTAGGCATTCATATGTAAAATTTTGAAGATACCAAACATAAATATAGATCATCTGTAAAAACAATAACGCTAAGAAAAATCATGTGTGAGAAAATATCTCTGCATCCTACTGTGTGATCTTTTCAGACTCATCAATGTCTGGACTATACAGGTGTGGACACAGATGAAACATTACGATTGCCTAGAAGTGGTGGAGCAGATCCAGATGGCAACCAGCCTGGTGATCTTTATGTTGTTATCAAGGTAGCATCTTGTTGTGTGGCTATTGGTTTAAGGATCCATTGCTTATGCTGTATATATGTGTGTGTTTAATAGTGATGTACTTAACATGTATATATATGTCTATATTGATGTGTTATGATACTATTAAGTGGGAAGAAACGTGTACATGGAGATCGCTATAGAATGCACATGTGTATGCATATATGCATTTGTATGATATACACATATGCATGCACACACACTATGCCTCAAACTGGAAATTGTATCTTTTTTTATTATTATGAAATTATGAATACCTTGGTAACTTTTTAGGTGCGAGAAGACCCTATTTTTCGACGAGAAGGATCAGACATTCATGTGGATGCCGTTTTGAATATCACTCAGGTAATTGATTATGAACCAAGGTCAAAAATCCATCTCAAGTTTGCATGGAACTTTGAATTTTATAGGAAACATTAATCTTTTATCCATCTGCAGGCAATTTTGGGAGGAACGATTCAGGTCCCTACATTGACGGGAGATGTTGTCCTCAAGGTCCGTTCTTGTTATATCCTTGAAAAATTATCGATACCAATGACATGAAATGCTTTGTTACAATTCCTCACAAGTTAATTTAATTTTGTATGCAGGTTCGTCCAGGAACCCAACCTGGTCAAAAAGTAGTTTTAAAGGGGAAAGGTAGGCTGTAATGATAATATATATTTGCCATTTTTATTTTCATTTTTGTTAATTTAATTCTTTAAGGGTTTACGAGGAATTCAACAAAATTTATACTATTTTAATTTTCTTAACTACGGGTTTACACAAAATTTATAATATAAGGGTCCATTTAAACCTTTTCATTTGTTCTTTATCAGGAATTAAAACCAAAAATTCTTACTCATATGGAGATCAATATGTACACTTCAACGTCAGCATGCCAACGTATATTCCTTGCTCTCTCCCTGTGATATTGATTAATCTTATTGTGTTATTGTTTTACTTTAACGGTATTGGTAAGTTGGTTGAAATTTAATTTATTATACTTGGTCTCAGGAACCTAACTGAAAGACAACGTGAATTGATCGAGGAGTTTGCAAAAGAAGAACAAAGTGAATACGAGAAAGAAGCTGCAGCTGGAGCATCTAGGTAAAGCTGCAATGAAGGGGACACAGGAAAAGAGGTATACAAGAACATCGAGATTTTTTCAGTTATTTCAGTTACGTTCCTCTCATGTTTAATAGATGGATGTGAGGTTCAAAGTTTTGATGGTAAAGCGATGTCGTTTTAGCATTTAGTTAACATATGTATGACATGCAAAAAGGACATAAAGTGTACCCAAAATCTTGTCTTGAGACATTGTTGTGACCTGAATACCTAGAAGGGTAGTTTTGTCTATTCACTTCTTTGTTAATAGGCTACTACTAGTGTAAAATAAGAAGCCACTGAAGCTGTTAGAAGTGAGCAGAAATTACTATTCTCATAAAACCATTGTCTCCCCTCATTTTTGTTTCTGATTTGGAGATGCATGTTCTGTCATTGGTCATGACAACCATATAACTGCATATACGTGTAGGCTATAAGCTAACATTTAGCATTTATGTCGCAAATGAACTTGTTAAATAGTTGCATATTCGGCTGAACGAGTTTCAGGCGAAAACCTGAGCGGTTATGCTGACCAACATATCATTCATTCATGAATATCAGGCAAACATTAACTACATATGGAGGAAGCTAATTATGTTGGTTTGGTTTATACGGTGGTTTTTCGGACAATCTGCTCAGTCAACTGTTAAGATTTTCAGTGTGTTACTTTAGTCTTGTTCCAAGTTGGATTCTATAAATCCAACCAAAGACGCTTAACAAGAAACCAAGGTATATGACAAATACAAGTATCAAAGTCATAGTTTAAGCTAACATAATACACACGTGGCAATGCCAAGTGAAAGTTGTGTAGCTGAGTTTTTATCTAGCCCTAGCAAGATATATAGTTGACATTTTTGTATCAAGCACTGGCGAGAACCAAGGCTGAAGACAGACTGTCACTGCAGAACGAAAAACCGCATAATAGCAATATATGGTGTGACAGCTCAGCAATGTGTGGTGGTGAGTTAGAGTAGTGGTTGGTGGATCACAACGAGTCAAGGCAACGGTCAAAGGTAGCGGGTCTAGGACACGAAATGAGTTAACATAGTTTCAAATGAGCCACTGGCTAAGTTTATAGAGCAGATTTAAAGGTCATATGATGACAGGAGGGAGCAGCAAAACTCATGATGATTTATGTCTCATCTCCGGAGGTGTGAACTTTTGAGATTTATTAGAAATTATAAAGGCTCCAGCTAATCTAACGCCCTGTCAGGTTATATCTGAACGCCCTTTGACTTTTTTCACGGCCCGTGAAGGGCCTCACGGGCCGTAAGGGGTTCGAAATTTACTTCTCACAACTACATCTACTCACGGCCCGTGTAGGAACAAACGGCCGGTAAACGTCCTCACCCACGGCCCGTTAACTATCTCCATAACGGCCCGTGCAGGGTCTCACGGGCCGTAGTCCTTCTGAGAATTTACTTTTCTCGTTTTGCGTGCACTTTTAAATTTTATAATTATGTGACGCGACGTATTATTCCTTGATTCGATTTAAGATTCTATATAAACCGTTATATATATGACTTGTTATATACGTTTAGTGAGAAACGAAACAGTTAAAATGTCTTCTCGTGGAGGTAGGAGAAGACGTCAAAAAAGTATTCCTGATCCAATAGATAACCATAATTGGCAGAACGTGAGGAACTGGTCTCAGAATGTTATTCACTTTATACGTAATGGTGACTCCCAAACATGTAGAGTGTATTACATGGGTTATTCCGATATTCCGTTACAATTTTGGCGTGAAT
>BJCO01000825.1:0-16634 GCA_018326465.1 Flaveria floridana | reverse complement strand
GTGAGGTTGTAGTTGGAGGGGTTTGGGGTGTGGGATGTTGGACAGAATGTTGGGCCGCAGGTTGAGTGGGATGTTGGACAGGGTGTTGGGCCGTAGGTGGAGTGGGGGAGTGGGATGGGATATTGGTTTTGGGCCTACGGGAGTATTGTTTAAGAGTGGGTTGTTGCAAGTTGGTTTTGTTGTTGGTTTTAGGTTCTGTAGCGGGTGACGGGTTTAAGGGGTTAACATGGGACCAAATGGCTGGGTGAAAATCATCTGTGGAAGGTGATAAAAGCTGGTAATCAGGTGGGATTTGAGAAGGAGTTGAAAATGGAAAAATGGTTTCGTCAAAGACTACATGACGCGAGACTACTATCTTTTTGGATGATAAATTATAGCACTTATACCCCCTATGGTTAGAAGGGTAACCAAGGAATACACAAGGTGTGGAGCGAGACTCTAATTTGTTGATTGTGGTGGATGGAAAAAGTGGGTAGCATAGGCAACCAAAAACACGAAGATTATCAAAAGACGGTGTTTTGTGGTAGAGTAAGGAAGTGGGTGATTTATTGTATTTTATTTTACTTGGTAGAATGTTTTGAAGATAGGTTGCCATTTGAAGAGCATGGTGCCAAAAATGAGGTGGAAGAGACGCTTGATGAAGAAGTGTACGAATCATATTATTAATGGAGCGTATTTTCCTTTCGGCTTTGCCATTTTGTGAGGAAGTGTGAGGGCAAGAGAAACGAAATGACATACCATTTGTTGAACAAAAATTATGAAACGCTTTGTTGTTGTATTCGGTGCCATTATCACATTGAAAGGTTTTGATTTTCCGTTCAAATTGTGTGTGTATGAGTTGATAAAAGTTTTGAAAAATGGTGAACACACTTGATTTGTTGGTAAGAGGATATGTCCATAAGTAATTAGTGTAATCATCTAAGAATAAAATATAGTACCGGTGACCTCCCGAGCTTTGGACCGGGGAGGTCCACAAATCACTATGAACTATATCAAATGGCATAAATGTAACAGAAACCGAATCATAAAACGGAAGTTTAACTTGCTTCCCAAACACACAAGTTTGACATAAACGTTTAACAGAAGAATTTTGAAATGAAATTAAATTGTCTTTATGCAAAACATTTAAAGAATCGGGTCCAGGATGGCCTAAACGCCGATGCCAAACGTCTTGAGAGATAGCAGCAAAAGTGGAAGCAGAGGTGATTCTGGACAAGGTAGGCAACGAGAGAGGATAGAGATCCCCGGTGCTATCACATCGGAGGATAGGAGTCCGCGTCAGGTAGTCCTTCACAAGAAAACCAAATTTATCAAATTCAATCGAAATGTCATTATCAGTGCATAAACGTCGGACCGAAAGAAGGTTTTTAATGAGGTTTGGTGCGATAAGGACATTGTTTAGGTAAAGTGGTGGGTATGGTGCTTTTAAAACTGTTTGGCCCGTTCCAGAAATAGGAATTTTGTAACCATTGCCAACAACGATAAAATTTTGTATACCATTATTAGTACAAGGTGAGAGAGTACCTGACGAATGAGACATGTGATTTGTAGCACCGGTATCAAGATACCACATTGGGTCGGGTTGAAGTGTCATAGTATGCATTGCCTGATGTATGTTGGTGGGTGTGTAATATTGTTCTGCAAAGGCCTGTGAAGGACTAGACCCACGGGTTGCGGTTGTTGGTGGCCGAGGCATGTGCATCTGCATGGGGTGGTGATATGGTGTAGTAGGATAGGGAGTTGGAGGCATGTGCTCTGATACCATATTGAAGAATGGTCCAAGTCCCCCCTTTCTCTCATAGAACCATCATATTTATAATTACATGACACCTACTAATTACAATAATAAACCTTGAAGTTACAATATAATACAATATCGTCTAATAGTTTTACAACATGCAATGTTTGCATGGCTATAAAGGGTTATCCAACCCCTATCCTAAACTTAGTCCATGTGGCTAATGTCTATTGGTCTACATGATATTATCTTTCTTTTTGGGTATGTCTAATTTCTATATACAATAAAGAAATAGAATCTTTGTTCCCCTTTGAGGCATATTCATGAGCATTCTCCCATATATTTCATGAGGAAATTATGTCTCCACAATTCAAGATAACCACCACAACTGAACCATAATCCAACCACTTCACACATGGTTTCTTCTCCATCATTCCCTTTGTAGAAATATTCAATTTTTTAAATCCCCCAATTTAGAAACATAAACTAAATGCTAAAACTAGACAAACACAACACTGTACAATTAATCTTTCACAAACATGAGTTCTAGATTTACTCTCACAACTACTCATTTACCCTTGAGTTTTATTGCTGATAAATCCCACAAGTTTCCCCAATTCTACACTCCTTGTAGTACATGTTCAAGATTTCAAGTTAGATGTTCGTCATCAGGTTCAGAGCTAACTGTAACCACTGGTAATCAACCCTTGATCTCTATAGTTGAATTGAATCGCATGATTATGATGTCTGTGATAGTGGGTTTTGCATGATCGAGTGTATTGTTTGGTTTAATCTTCATCAATTTGAGCGGATTTGGTGGGAATTGTGAAGAACCCTCATCAAGTTATGGACTAAAAATGATTCTGAAATTGAGTTGATTCGGGTGAAGTGAAACTTTTATATATTGCTGATTATGGGTTTTGATTTAAATATGTGCATTAGTGCTAACCAAAGTGTATGCGAAGGTGGGATCTAAGTTAAGCATTTAAAAATGTCTTTTTGGTTCAATTTTAGACTATTTAATCATTTTGATCAAGCTTCTTTAAATTTCATCACATTTTATGTCACACAAGTTGATGATTTTGCTACTTTCTCTTGAATTGTTTTGTGTACGCAACTATTGTAGGGACAGTTGGAAATGATGGTTCTGTGACGGGTGGTGCGTATGATTTTAGTAAAGCAACGACGTCGGTTACACAAAAGTTATTGTCATCCCCAAAGAAAGTGACTCTTCTAAGGCATGGATTAAGCTCATGGAATGATGAAAACCGAGTTCAGGTGTGTCATCATTTATTTAACCTTAAGTACCCTGCATTTATCTAAAACCACTAACAAATGATATATAGGTAGCAATGTGAGTGGGTCAAGCTAGTTGGGTAATGGCTCAAAACGGGGTTCAGTCGAAAAGGGCCAGATTAGGGTTACCTGTCAACATTTTTTTGTTTTTTTGAAATTTATGAATAACTGATGTTTTAAATATGATTGTAAAAACTCAAATTTTAAGATGATAATATATTTATTTTATAGAACGGTTTAAGTGTTTGTAAGATCATGAATACATTTAGGTGAGTTTCAATCCATTTGACTTGTTTCCTGTATAGCTGATCTCTTTTATCTTACATATTTGGCCCATCATCAATAAAATGCAACCTTATTTGAAGAAGTAAGACTCGACTATTTGATCTAGAGAGAGGGTCCTTAGGCTTCTTGGTATGAATGATAGCTAATCGACGGTTATTAAAATGCGTGTTTAACAACCGTTGGCCTTGCCACAGAGGGTGAACCAAGGGGGTTTCTCTGCGATCCGACTCAGGCGTGAGAGTAAGTATAGGCTTCGGATTCAATATGAGATATCTGTGTATAGTGATAAATAAGCATTACCTGAAACAGAGAAGACTTCCCTTGTTTATACCCTTGGCCTAATGATGTCATTGAGCCACGTGCCGTGTGGTCCTTCAATGTCATGTTAGTTGTGATCAGAGTTTGTTACATCGGTTATTTATGTGGTCCCCCACCATAACATGGCATGGATACCGTGGCACCATTCTAACCATCATACTTAACCTTGACCCGGACCGACTCATTGGTCTGGTCTAGCAAAAGCTATCCAACTGGTGCATTGTCCTAGTTCGTTAGCTTATTTATGTTACCATTGCTGTGATTGGGTCAGTTTTCCGATCCGATATAGGCAGTTGTGAGGTGTTACCCCCTCACTATTTGACCAGGTTCAAATGGAATTTACTTGTGCATAGTTACTATTTTAACAATTTGATTGCTTCTGCTAATTATGTCAAAGTATTACACATTCAGGGAAGCTCAAACTTGTCAATCTTGACAGAAACCGGAATAATGCAAGCAGAAAAATGCAGGAAAGCTTTGGTGGATATACACTTTGATCAGTGTTTCTCGAGTCCAATTTCTCGTGCCAAGGTTCATATGACTTTATTATTTTAGATAAACTAAACGCTCGTTTTAAAATCGTTTCTTAAGATTCTAAATCATACGATTCGGATGCAGTCGACTGCTGAAATCTTGTGGACAGGGAGGGAAGAACCTGTGATCTTTCTAGATAACTTGAAGGAGGCGCATCTATTCCACCTTGAAGGCTTAAAAAATGGTCTGCATACACAATTTCTAAACTATCTTCTTGTTTAGATTATAAATTCTATCAATTTAGATAACTTATTAAACAGTTACATTTCATTCACAACTGAATCATACAAAAGGTTAAAATGGTAAGTTTGTTATTCAGATTGTAGAAATAAATCATACAGAAGGATAAAATTGTATCTTTTGTCTCTCAGACATACTACTTAACCATTCATAAGTTATATTTTGGTATTTATTGTTTTGATGTTTGAAAAACCATCCAAATTTTGAATTATATGCGCGTACACAAGTTTTTTGTTGATTTTGTTTTGACGTTTTTATTAGATATTAGGGTTTATTGTATGAGCCCACGCAATCAGTTTTGGTCAGTTAGGTATCTATAATTCCTTGTGATCTCCATAAATTGTAATCTAGCTATTCAATAAACCCTAATATCTAATGGTTTTCGGTATATGGTATATGCACCGTATTAAATGAGTTTTCGTGATTGGAGGCAGTGGAGGCTAGGCAAAGATATCCAAAGGACCACACAACATGGAGGGAAGATCCTTCCAATTTCAATGTAAACGGTGTTTATCCTCTTCGACAAGTATGGGACGCTGCAAGTGTAGCTTGGAAGGAAATCCTGTTTACGGCCGTAAGAAAAGCTATATCTTTGTTTACGTTTGTCTACCATGACACACGGGTCACATATAGGGGTGTGAATTTCTACACGGCCAATGTATCAACACATACATAAAATGGTTCTCTTTTTCTAATTTCTAAATTTTTTTTAGCGAAAGTTGGCCCATGGTTATCCTTTTATGTTGGCATCACATAGGAGGAGTACTTTACACATTTGAGTATTTGATGGTTGCCATATGTTGCTATGGTTAACAATATTTGATCTTTTAGGGGGACAATTTTCTTGTGGTGACCCACAAATCAATACTACGGGCGCTGATCTGCACGGCTCTTGGACTACCCCCAGAGAGGTACATTTTAACTTGAACTGTGTTTGTGTCAAAACGAAATGCAAACTGTTTGTTGCTCTTGCTTTAATTGCGATACATAAGGCAACACCTTTTCTTTCTCTGTCAGTATATATCCGTTCAATATAGAACCGGTTTTAGGAAGAGAACTGCAAGAACCATATCAACACATATACCCATTGCTTGGAATATGATATATAAGACGGTTATGTGACCACATAGCGTCCTCTCTTTTTCTCTCACACTATATATATGGCCAACACTTATAGGTGCTTACACGGTTAATGTTCCCCTATGTTTGTGTGTGTATTGATCTTAGCACTACAAAAGTTACGTTACCCGTTCTACATCTGGGGCGGGGTGGTTACTGGTTAGCATAACATAACCAAATGTTTGTATGGTGTTGTAGGTTCAGAGCGTTTGATGTGAACAATGGTGGCATAACGGTGTTTAAGTTCAATGTGGAAGGTGAAGCCATGCTTCAATCTTTGAACATGACGGCTCATATGTACACCGATCACACTTATATTTATTGAACATCAACAACCTTTTATACATCATGAACACAAGCTACTCATTCAAAATTTAAGTTATATTATCATCATTATAAGAAAAAAGTAACTGACATAAAAGAATACATGAAGACCTTGAACATAAAAGAATAAATGTGGCTGTGCTAGTTTGTTTAATTAAATTAACAAAAAAAATGTTGTTGACGACTTGACGTTAGTTTGTTATTAAAATGAACTTCTTGTCGAATGTTTCATTAAACATTCAGTAACAACTAATTAAATCTTTAGTTTTTTTACAAGTTTAGTAGTTTCAACAAGTAGTTCTTGTTGAATAGTTCATTAAACGTAACATTCAGCAGAAACTTGTTAAATGTTTAGTTCGTTTTACAAGTCTAGTAGTAGTACATGCGACTACTGAATCTTTTATAAAACTTACACTTTATATTATGATTATCAATTGTTTTTGCAAAACTATATACAGAAACCACACTTTTGTTTTATTTATGAGATATATTACAGAATTCAAATACAATACACCGATAACCCAATATCTTACATAAACACCTTGGTAATTTCCTTCTCACAAGAACCATCAAATCCAGATGAATACCACTTCAATCACAAGTAACTTGTGCATTGAAACTTGTACAATTTTCTGAATTTGACATCCTTTAACTTTCAAGAAAGGACTACCTTTTATTTGTACACAACCTTTATACAATGTAACAATTTATAAACCACAATACTTTACACAATACACCATTATGAATACAACATGCACCACATGCTAGCCCCCTTTACTAAACTCACCACAATCGAAACCCTTTGCGGTAAACGCTTCCACAAGCTTTGGGACGAGCTTCGAGAGCATGATCTTGAAACCTGTAGAATTCGCGGTCAGCCCATCGGGCTCAAGATACGGGCCCTCGGAAGCACAGCCTACCGGGACCCCTTCCAAATAAGCCTTACAAGCCATCAAGATATGCCTGCAGTGTTTGCTGAAGTGTTCCTCGACAAGTGCCTCGAAATGCTGCAACATTTCACCAAACACGTTACACGAGCCACATTCGATTCAAAACCGATGAAAACAAACATCACGAGTGAAAACCGAAGTGAAAAAGATGAAAAGATCATTTATACCTTAGGCGGGTGGCGTAGTATGTAGAGCATTGACTTGCAGCTCATGAGAAAAGCATTCTCATTATAGCTGCCAGAGTTCTTTTCGCCCTCGGGGCTTCCAACTTGCTGATCGTACCCCGCTTCATTGAAGTACGGATTTTTGTTAAGCACTAAAGCTTGAAGAGACAGTAAAACTTGAAGAATCGTGGACCCGTTAGGGTTCCATGTCTCGGTTCCAGTTCCGGTCCATGTCTTAAGAAGGCTAAGACACACCCTTCCCGACTCGTAGAGGTTCGGGTTGACCCGAAGCCCACCAGAGTCATAATGCACCATCTGTAAAAAGCCACAGGTGCAGAGTTTTAAACAAGGGTATTAACAGTAAAAAATTAAAGGCACGCATAACACGTTCAACTTATCGTGTAAATAGTGAAATATTAATGTAAACAATGATTACCGGGGGCTCGTGAGGATACTCCGGGGGGAGATAAATGTCAAAGAAGAAGAGGCAGTCGTGATAAGGGGTCCCGGGTGCCCCCACAATCGCAGCCCGCATTAGATCCATCCTTTCTTCGAAGACACGGACATATATTGAATCTGTCAAAACGGTCATATATAAAGATTCAGTATTGCTTCGGGTACTGATGTATACACGGAAAACCGACAACTACTCACCCGGAAGACCGTTCGCCAAAATGCTCCATTCTTGCTGAACTTTCTTCAACCAACACTTTTTCACCTGCAACAAACCGAACCATCATTTAACGGGCCGAGGGTCTTAGATTGTCGAATATGCTACTGTATATAGATTGTTAACAGGTAACATAAGTTAAGTTTTCAAAACTGAACTCTCACCTGACTTGATATCGAGTTCTTTCCCGGGCTATCAACAAAATGGTGGTTTGAGCAGTCATTGACCATGTCGAACTGCTTAATCTCATTGAGAGTCCTGCTACTTGATAATGACGGTTCATCCTTTGACTCTTTGACTTCGACGTCTGAAGATGTCTCTACGAACACCTGATCATCTTCTGCATCAAAACCTGATACTGATCTGTTTTCTGTCACATTATCTGGAGCATCAGACAACGAGGAGTAAAACGGGAACCCAAGCAGGTTCTTGGCTACATTTGATAAAAACCCGATAGCAGCTCGTGGGACGTTAAACGTAGTTGATTCATATAATGTCTTTAAGCATTCACCATCATCAACAGAATCCGAAAAACTCTAAACCAGAAAAAAAGTTTATGTTTAGCCTTTGTTACAGGAACGCTATAGTAACACATTATCGATATTAAGGGTCTGTTTTACCTTATCTATTGGGTCGGGTGAAAGCTCGGGCTTTTCTTGATCTTGTTGGATGCTGCCATTTGTTGACAGACTTTCAGACTTTTCAACCCGTAAAACCTCCTGGGGCGCCACCTGTACCAACAGTGAACAATGAGATCAAATCATAACAGAAATTCGGTTAGTAACAGAAAGAAAAACGCTACCGTAGACGTATAACCAGCAGCCCATTTGACTTCAACGAGCCCGTTCTTCAAGCCAACCACAATCCCAATATGATCAAGATAAAGATTATTGCTACACTTCTCACCATCTTGAACATCTTGGCCTTTGTTTAACCTGAACACGAGATCGCCCTGATTATAAGAATAATCAGGGTGCTCGATCAGTTCATACACACTAACAGTTTCCTCGGTTCCAGATTCCCACTTCACGTTCGCGGTCTTTTCATTTGCATCAACAGCCTTCACGACACCCGACTTTCTATCTTGTTGATCATCAGATGTTCCTTTCTCCATAACAAACTGATGAGGCCAGAAATCATGAGCGTCGAGCGTGTTAACCGCGCCAAGGGAACTTGCATACAGTCCGCATGATTCACTTCCATCTTGCCACAACACATCAAGTTTACATGTCATCTTTGCAATCACAAACATTTCTTGAAAACTTAAGCATATGTTTGATTGTTTATGAACAAGATGATCTGTGACACGCGATTGCTTGAGTTTTGGCAGCATACACCAGTCACCAATCTGCCAGTTTGAATGAGAGAAACCCGAAATGAGGGTCAAATCTTTCGAGTTTTGTAAGGATGGTGGTGCTGGTATGCTGTCTGAACCAAGTAACGCGCAGCCTAGCCAGTTCACATGGACCAGCCCTGAGTCAACCGAGCATACGGTCCCTTCATCTTGGTTTTGGTTCTTGGACCCGCAGAACCATTGGGATGACTTTGACTGAGTCAAGTTCACGGCTTTGACCCGTTGACCAGGGTAGTAAGGGTACTGGGAATCATCCATTAAATCGGGCCATATGGGCACGAGCTTCTCTGTGTCTAAACCGGTTACTGTGAACTCACACTTGGTACCATCATCAAACAGAACAGTAACAGAGTCGGTTATGTGTTCGGCTTTACCAACCCACGGGCCCAATATCACAAACTCACCCGTTGAGATCGAACGGATTCTTGCAAGTTTCTTGGAGCTGATATCTTTCAGCTTCTTCTCATTGATGTTCTCTAAATCCACAACCATCTCAACATTTGTAACTTTTCCCATTTGGGAATCGCGGTCTTTGCCTGAGTAAACAACATCACCATGAACATATCTTCTCTCGAACAACAAGAAATCATCGATCTTCCCGATCGTTTCTTGAAGATTTGACAGAATTGAGGTAGCTTGTCCACCGTACATGAACTCATCATCCTCTTGATCATCCGAGCTACTGCTTTCGCTGTAGCTATCAAAGTCGCTCAAAAACACGTCCATCTCTACAAAACATTAAAGAAACAATCATAAGTCTCATGATGAAACAGAAATCAAAGAAACAAAAACAATATGAACAAGAATTCTATAGAATGAACAAGAAATGTACCTTGTAATATGGAAGTATTACTGATATCACTATCACGAATCGATAGAATAATCTCCAAAGAAGCTGGAGATAACTGAAGGGGTCTGCAAGAGACACCCAATATGCCAAAGGAGATTTGCCCCGAAAGGATCAAATTTCAACCAGATAACTGAAGGGGTCTGTAAGAGACACCCGATATTGCCAAAGGAGATCTGCCACGAACGAACTTAACTATCTATATATAGATATATGTGTATATAAATGACAACAGAAGGAACTAAGAGTTCTTTCTGCAGCCAAAGATATACTGCCAAAGGAGATTTGCCCTTGAATGAAACTGCCGATTTCAATCAAGTTTTCTTACACATAAAAACACTAAAACAAAGCAAACTAAAGCACGATGAACTATGACGAAACGAATTGGAGCTAAAACTATGCTAAACTGGGATGTTTCATAAGATGATCATCTCCAAAGTAGCCATGATTGGTTGGCTTCTGCACCTGTTAAAGCAAAACTTGAAATTAACTGTAAATCAACAGGATGTGAAGCTTCATGTTCTTGATGACAACAAAGTGGGAACAGCTTAATATGATTCTATTATGCAGATTAATGGTAGGTTTTGTGTGCATGTGTGCAATCTTTAACAGACCATCTTACCAAACAACATAAAAAAGGCATGAAATTTATACACATATTGTTCAAAAACAACATGTAATCAAACAAATAATATGAATTAAACAAAAAGAACATGAAATCAAAAAAGAACAACATAAGCAAAGTTCAAGAAAGATAAATTTACCATCTTGCAGCCAAGAAACATCACAGAGCTTCTTCCATTCATGGGAACTTCAATTAAAGATGATATACACAAGAAATCAAGAAATCCCAGTAGCCCCTTCAACCATATCTTTTCTCTCTTACACACACTAATACACACTCACAAACACACACATACACTATTTTCTTGATTTGTTTTTGTGGGGAGTTTAGAGAGGTAAGGTTCCTCCCCAAATCCCCTCTATTACGCCATAATCAAGCATATCAAGAACTTGAATTGTCTTCTTGTTTGATTCTTTGAAACTGTAATTTTGAAATTGGTTTGTTTGTTTGTTGAAGAAAATGATGGAAGTGAGTGGGTTGGGGGATATAAAGCCAAATAATTATCCGATTGTGAGAAAGGGATATTCCATTCATGTTCTGCTTATAGTATCCATCCAAACACCAACTAATGTATCTTTCACTCACTTCACTTTTGGATGTATTTAGTCTCACTTTTTAGTAGTGTTCAAAGTGCCTTTTGTGTTGTGAGCACTACACTATAAGGTTTTAAAAGAAATTAAAATTGAGAAACCAAACTAAAAGATTGGAGAATTATATGGATTTAGTAAGGGATGAGTTGTTGGAAATATAAGATGTTGATTTTGTCATATGGATTGACAAATTGATTGAATATTATAAGGTTTTAAAGTTTTGTAATGAGTTTGGGCAGCATTATTAATAATTGCACCAAATTAAATTATTGTAGCGAGTAAAACCTTAAGAAGTTGTGATGTAAATGTGCGTCAAAACTTAGTATAATAACGATTCAAACATGTGAAGTTGGACACGCTATATATGCAACGATGCATACATTATGCATCAAAACTAATTACATTAGTGAGTCAAACCTAAGAAGTTTGGTGCAATGGTCTAACAGGTTTGGCATTTTTTTAGATTAATGGTTAACTAATTGTTTGTCGATATATGTAGATTTTGACGCAAGGGTGTAAAACTTAAAGTGACAATACACATTATAAATTGAGTTAAGTTTCATTTTACTCCTTGAGGTTTCTTAAAAATAATCATTTTTTAAAAGATTAAATACATCGATTTACCTCCAAAAGTTTTATAATTTGTTTCAATTTCAGTCCAAAATTTCATTAGTTATTTCAACTTTATTCAAAATAATAAAAGTTTTAAAGTGAAATTGAAACAACATATGAAACTTTTGGAGGAAAATTGATATTTTTAATCTTAAAAAAAATAATTATTTTAATCAAACCTTAAGAAGCAAAATTAAAATTAACTCTTATAAATTTCATCAAGTTTGGGTGCACCATCAAGTGGTTTTGACAAATCGTCATCTACCTTGCCAATTGTTAAGGTTGCGAAGTTGAATAATACACCGTAACATTCTTAGTATTTATCTTTAGGCCATAAGCTTTACAAATGCTTATATTTTTGTCATCGATTCTTTATGTTTTGCTTGCGTATTTCACATATTCGTGTTGCAAGATCCTATATCATGTTAAAGGTGAAGGTTGCCTTTCATCACATCCCTATGTTGTCTCTCCTTCAAGTCAGCGTCACATTAGATTTTTTTCTTATCAACTCCTTTCTAACTTAAACCATTTTTAACTAATTGTTAATATTAATAAAAATACAATATATATATATATATATATATATTATTCAAAACAAAGAAACTAATATAAAAATATAACTACAAATAAAATAACATTTCATTGATAATATTATGATACTTAAAAAAACACACACATTACAAATTTTCCCTCTTTAAAGTTGTGCTATGTCACATTTTCGAGCTAGCATAACATTCAACATTGCTTGGATCAAATGATCATATGGCTATAGATGATGAAGTTTATATCCTTTTTTTGTTGGTCTTCTAACATGTGAATTCTAACTTGTCCTTTTGCTTGAGATGCAACTTCTGATCAAACTAACTTTTACTACTCGGCCTCTTTTTGTTGATTGAGAAACAATCCTCATAAGCTCTTGTTGGTTTGTTAATGTTGATGTTGGTTTCTTCCTTTTTTGTTGAGGTTTTGTGGCGTGGAAACCTCATCATCGGCATTGAGGCCGATGGGGGGAAATAGGATTCTACAGACATTATGTACATGTTGTCGTGTTTGATTCGTATTTTTCGTTGTCTTGTGTGTCACATATAGTGGTTTCACTCAACTCATGATCAGATTGTTGGATATGGGGTCTACGGAAGGCTAGTATTGATAATATAGTGGATCCAATTTTGGTTGATCTTGCAAGATATGACGCTCGTTGTGTTAAAGTTGTTTTTTGGGTTGCGACAGTTGATGGAATCAGGATTGATTTTGTGGAAAGTGATAAGAGTTGTGGGTTGATTGTGGTTGAGTTTGTAAGTGTTGGGACTGATTTTACAAGTATTAGGGTTGATCTTTAAATTTTATGTTTCTTGTTAGTTTACTTAGCATTTAGAGGGGTGGAATCCATTCTAGGGTATTGAGACATGAGAACTTTGAGAGAGTATTTTTCAAGATTGGTGCAAAGAAAACTATAGATTTGAGTTGGTAAACACAAGGGTTTAAGCTGATTTTTTGATAATTATTTTTTATGTTGATATGGTCACCTTGATTGCTAGTTCAACAATTGTATAGTCGTTTGGATGTGAGTGAAACTCAGGAAGTAACACCGCACGGAAACAAAATTGGGTAGTACCGAGGGAGGTGGGGCGGCATGCTTGCTAGTCCCGCAAGCCCTCAGATCTCGTCCCACAACCATAATGTTTGCGATGAAAAATATAGATTTTATACTAAAATAAATATATGAACATTTGTATTCTTTTGTGTTTATAAATATTTGTTTGCGTTCGGTAAATGTTTGTGAAGAGTTGATGAACATATTCAATTCCTTAAATAACGAACATGAACAAGAAATCTTGTTTGATAAATGTTTGTTAATAATTCATGAACAAATTTATTTTTTTAATAAACAAACACATGCAAGAGCTTATTCGCATTCGTTTGGTTTGTTTTGCAATAATAATTATAATGTCATGATTCCTCTTATCATTAAGTTTTTTGTTAAAACTTTAGAGCGTACTATTGTTTACAACTATAATTCTAGTGGCACTCAGGAAGTGAACACCGCACGGGATCAAAAATGGGTGGTACCGAGGAAGTGAGGCAACGTTCGTTACGGTCCGGCAAGCCCTCGAATCCTATCCCGCTACGACATTTTGTGCGCTAGAAGTACATGATAATCATGTCCTTGAAATTATGTTAAGTGTGTTCAGATAACTATTTTAAGTGCTTATTAACTTTTTATGGATTCTATGTAGTGTTTGTGATGAAATATGTATTTTATTCTAAAATAATTATATGAAAACCTTATTTATTTTCCTTCATGAACAATCGTTTGTATTCACTTCTGTTCATTTACGACGGTAAGTGTTCATCAACAGTTAATGAACCGGTTTATTTACTTAATTAATTAATACATATAAAAAATCTCATTTGGTTAGTGTTATTAAACAATTCATAAACAAGTTTTTTTTATTAATGAAATAACACGACCAAAATCTTGTTCGTGTTTGTTTGGTTTGTTTGCAACCTTCTTATAATGTTACGAATCCTCTTCACATCATCAAGCGTTGTTAAAACTTTAAGTCATACTGTTATCTATAACCACTGAATCTTTGCAACAATCATACAAACATGAAAGTTATAACATACGTCAATACATCATGATGGGTAAAAAGAAAAATGTCAATGCTAGCAATACTGGACCCATAAAGTATTAGGTAGCGAAAAACACGTGTTGAATTCTTGATATAAATACAAAAGTGAAGATGGACACTAATTAAGTAATGTTGACAAGCTAAACGGTACCACATCCATCGTTAAAAAAGAGATTACAAATGGAAATTTTAATGGATATTTAAGCCAAAGATGAAAATAAAAATGAATGTTAAAAGAATTAAGATGAGAGTACTAATAGTGTGTAACTTTAACCAATTCATAACACAACTCCATCTACAAAATGGTTGATTGACACTCATCATCGAACCTACAAAATATTAGTCCAAACATTAGGTAGATAAAACATAATAGAAAAGCAACATACTTAATTATTAGTTTAAATCTACGAGTGTGTATCATATGAAACTTGTTGAAACTAAACAAAATACTTACAAACTTCAACTTCAATAAATGCTTAAGAAAATACATTGCTTCCTCATAATAATTTGTCATATATATCTTTCTGTAAACTAATCAAGGTGTGATATTGATGTATATTATTGTCACATGATATATTAATCATACTACATCACTTGTAAAATGGATAATTACGTACTATCTAAATAAAAGAAATTTTTTTGGAAACGAGTACCTCATAAAGTTGAAACAAAGATAATTCCACTCTTAGAAAGATAAATAACCTTGAATTATAATCAAATCTTTACAAAAATATAGCATCAATGCATCATCAACTATAACAAGTGAAATTATAAAATATTGAATATGTGAACATGATCTCAATATATATATAAGGTTCGAAAGCATTTTTGATTGGTAGAAGGTTAAATGGTTGAACATTGTATGCACCAAAATGATATATCAACTTGGTTTCGAGTGACGTTATTATAAGTTAAAACATAAGAATCTCACCAGACAAAAGTGTTCATATAACTGAGCTAGAGGGTCTCTAGGTGTAGACTCGCTATCGTATGATATAGAGATAGATTTTATCTCATCTCACCATTCTCAGATACAACTCATTAATGAGATTTTAATACGCATGCTTGTTTATTATCGTACATATATAATTATTTTATAACTCCCTTCATAGCATATCTTTAACTTTAGACTAAGATTTTTATTTAAAAACTAAGTTAATTCGCTTATGGAATATTATCTTTAATAATATGAATTCAATGGACGAAGTATAAATCGTATGTGGATAGATATAATACAAGAAAAAAATAATTTCTATGGTTGTAATGTGTTTATGAGTATGCTCTACTTAATTGTTTTTACTTAACTATAAGAGTGATGATCAAAATGACTACATTGTATTAAATTCCTAAAATTAAATGCATATTGTCTTGATGATTCTTTGCCAAAGGTTCTCACATTATATGTATGCCTCACAAATAAGGTACTTAGAACACATATGACATGCTTAATTAACTAAGAAGTTAAATATTAAGGATTATTTGATCAAACTAAACATATATGTATGTATGATAAAACAACAAATAATTCATATTATAGAGCCTCTGTGTTCTATATAACCTTTGCAAGAATAGAAGCTACCAAGACCCGTTGTGATGCGTGAACATTTATTAAACTTAGTTTAAAACAAAATACGAAAAAACGACAGCGAAAAATTGCAGAGGTTAAATTTATCTCTATGTATATAACACGTTAAAAAGTCCTAGTGGTTCATAAAACTGCTTAGATGCTTTATTCGTCAAATTTAAACAATGACTAGTAATTAGACCTGCGCGTTGCCGCAGGGTCTTTCTTGCTACATCCATATCACTTGTAAAATAGTCTCCTTCTTGTTATATTTATCATATCTAAACAATGACTTTTCATATTCTTGGTTCTCAAAGTCGCTCCATCTTTCTACATACCAATATAGATTTAATCATAATATCATCGTAGTAACTATAACTCTTGTTTAATCTTGTTAAATTTTAAATACTTGCCAATGATTGAATATGTTCCATAACTGTAGATATTCACTGTGATAAAGGAGAAAGAACATGTAATGTGATCACATTTGAGCAAGTTTTGTCACATCTGCTTGCAATTTCATGTGTAGTATCTAAGTTTGTTGAAAATTAAAGATGATATAGTTATATAACTATATAACACTACTTCATGTGTGTATGTATATAAATTGAAATTTTAAATGGATAAATGCAATGACATGGGACCATTAATAAAGGATGGGCCAAGAATCTTTAATTAATAGTAATATTTTACAAAAAGGTTCAAACTATCTTAAGAATCATTCACTAACTCTTCCTCTGCATAGAAGAGCTTAATTCAGGTCCCAAT
>BJCO01000824.1:0-18041 GCA_018326465.1 Flaveria floridana | reverse complement strand
GTGGGTTGCAGAGGAAGCTAGCTCAGAGGCGGAGGGCAGCGGCCGGCCGGGGTGGGGGGAGGAAGGTGGAGGTCTACCAAGGGAGGAGAAAGTGAAGCTTTTAGGGGTTTTGGGGGTCAGAAGAAAACAATGGGTCAGAGATGAAAAAATAAAGGACTCGGTCAGACTCAACTTACCGGGTCAGACCACCCAGTCAGACGCATCAAACACACTGACTGGCTGACCGGGTCAGCCAGTCAGTGGTCAGAACTTGGGTCAGACGCATCAAACACCCCCTAAGACATAATGACCATAGGCCCATAACTACATCAATCCAATGCAACATATGTACACTTGGTAGAAGTGCACATCCAAACCGGTTCCCCGGCCTGAACCGGAACCGAACCAGTTTCAACCCTGTGGTAGGCCAAACCGCTTTCAACCCGAAAAAAACCGGCCGTTTCGAACCGGTTTGTATATTTCTAACCCAAACCGGTTTGTACTCAAACCGGTTTACGAACAGGCCCAAAAAAACTGGTTTGAAACCGGCCCAAAAAACCGGTATGTATCTTTTGATACTTTAAATATATTATTTATTAAAATAAAAAATAAAAAATAAAAAAAACCGGTTTTTTGGAACCGGTTTCTGGACCTGAACCGGTTAGGAACCGAGCCAGACCAGTTCCTATCGGGTTGAGTTTTATTGGCCGTAAACCGGTTTGGGAGCTGACCCGGTTTTGGTCAAACCCGGTTCAAAATTCGTTGACCTGAACCCGGTTTGGAAAAAAACCCGGTTTGTGCACCTCTACTTGGTATTCCCGTATTTGTGAGGGTGTAACACACGTATTTGGGCTTCTGGACAATTATCAAACTAACAATGGGCTTTATGGGCCTCATTATATGAAGCAGTTTTGTTTATCTATGCCGTCCTACCGTTACAATGGCCCATTAATATTATAAGTTACCCAATAGGCCCATATTATTCCCTAAAAGGTCATCTTTTCTTTATTGCTCAAGGCCTCATATTTAATAAGAGGCAGATACTCAAGAGTCAAGACCATTGGGCTATCTCCCTTGGCCACTTGGGAGTGACATTCCAAGAATACAACTTATTTTAATTGCTGAAATTTTGTTTCTTGAATATGATACATTTAAAAACAAACTTTTGTAACTAATATAATTTTGTTTCTTACAAGGGTAATTCTGTTTTGGAAATCAACTCCACATCTTATGGTTTAGTGGTATTGATGTTGTCCACCATAAAGTGATTTGAGTTCAAATCCTTACAAGTAGAGGTGACAAAATAGACAAGTTGGATTGGGTTGGTTGTTAGGTTAGGATGGATTTGGGTCAAGATGTGTTTGAGTTAGGATGAGTCATTTAAAAAAAAAGGTCAGTATGGGTTTGGATCAAGATGAGTTCGGATCAGCATGGATTATTTTTAAAAAAGTCAATACTATTTTACTAGTTTTCTACAATCCAACAACACATATAGATAGATGCATATACGAGCTCAAAGAGATACATATACGACTTCATCTATAAAGGGTCGGTACCTTCAATAAATCAACGTTGATGATGCGGAGGCCCGACTGTAGGTGTGGTGATGGTGAGCGATGAAACTCAACGAAGGTGGAGACTTATGCGGAGCTCGACCGTAGGTGTGGTGGTGGTGCACGATGAAACTTGACGGAGGTGGGAGGCTGTAGGTGCGGTGGTGGTCTGGTGGACCGGTGGAGATGTGATGGACCGGTGGCGATGCAGCGGACCGGTGGCGAGGTGGCGGACCTGTGGCGACGCAACGGACTGGTGGCGATGCGCGATGAAACTCGACAGAGGTGGGAGGCTGTAGGTGTGTTGGTGGTGTGACAGACCGGTGGTGATGCGGTGGTGATGCGGTGGTGGTGAAGTGGTGGTGCGGTGGTGCCTGGCCTTGTGCGACGTAGGTGATCAATTTGAGTGAAAGAAACATTGACTTATTGTGACTTGTAGATCTAATTTTAAAAACTCATCTTGACCTATGTTTCTTTTTTTTTTCAAAAAGGCTTTTAACCCATCTTGACCCTCTTATGTTTTTATTTAATCCATTTTAACTTATCTTTATTTTTAAAACACGCATTATTACTCAAAATCATATCCTTGAACTTCTTTTGCCACATATACTTACAAGTGTAAGGTTTAATGGAATAAAAAGAAAAAAAAAATTTGATGTTTGAAAAAAAACTATATAGACTTGTAAAAGAATCAAATCTCCAACAATTAAATTAAGAATTTTAGAAATATCAACATGTCTTTAACCATGGTTATAAGTTGACTAGAGTTTAAGGTACGAATACATAATTAAGATAAAGTGACTTTGCATTTACAAAAATCTACTACGATTATATTGGTTATCATAAATGACTAATTTTATAGCAGTGATCGTCATGTTCGTTACTTATTTTTCTCAATTGCTGTCTGTCTGTTTTTATAACAAAAACTCGACCTATATAGTTTTTCCAACTCATGTTGTATGCCCTTTGCAACTACATCTATACGATAATACGAACACATGTTTCCATCAAGTGGAATCGATCTAACTTCTTCTGTACATGATCATATTATTCTCTCTTTTATTCTTTCCTCATTTCCTGTAGTTATACTATAATAAAAGCTAAAGAAAGTAGAAATATTTTTGTAATTTAAAATGAGAAAAGTGGTGAAGAATTTCAGGAATATAAGTTGGTTTAAATGCAATAGATGGAATAAACAACTTTTTGGAAAAGTAAGGTGTTGTGGTACGTAATATGAATATGATCGATTAGTCCCCTTTAATAACAAGGCTGTCATGTCAAAATTTGAGCAACTTTTCCCACTCTTCTCTGCAGGTTTTGATCTTTAAGACTTTAAAGCTTTTCCCTTTTTTCCTCTTGATGGACGTTTAAGACACATCATATTTATACAAGGAGTAACTCTATTATGAAGCAATATCATACTTTTCCTAATGTAGTTTTGTTCAATAGTAAAGAACGATGTTAAATTTTTATTTAAATCATTAAATTTTTTGTTTACTAAAAGAAATCACTTCACTTGTTTCGTAATATGAGCTTTAGTGCTACGAAATGTTTTTGTAAATGGTAAAGTTTTTTAAGATTAAATGACATAAATACAAGATATATATAGATGTGTAAATATTAGATATTATTTGTTATTATAGTTTTTTGCTTCAATTGAATAGTTATGAAACTTAAGTTTTATTTAGCGAACCTTTCTGCTTACTATTACATCTTCAAGTCAAATTTTATGTTACTCAATTTATATAACTTTTAGCATTTATAAAATAGTTAATTCACAATGGTTGAACAAGTATTGATAATGAGTAGGTATCTATTCTGAACACTAACTATTATGAAAAATGTAGAACAAAACGAATCATTCATTCTTACAAATTTCTTTTTTTCAAAATAAAAGAAAACGATAAAAGTGCAATGTGTATTCGTCCCTCCTTAAATTCAAGTAAAGAAACTTAACATAAATTTTGTTTATACACATAACCTACACATTTGGTAATCAATCATGTTCTACACACCTAAATACACATATGTAATTATCGTTGAAAGTCTAAAAATATGTGAAGAAACTAGTTTAATGAGTTTTATTTACAAATTTTTATTGTAGCTAAACATACACATTTATATGTAGGAAATGTAAAATTTATAGTATAAACGACTGCTCAAAAAGTTTAAGCAATTAGGTTTGTTTTTTTTTATTCGTCTAATAATCTGGTGTTTGTAAACCACCTCGCCCTATATATTGAATATTGAATGATTTAAAGAAAAAAAATTAAGTGACTTTATTAAAAAACATAGAAACTTAGTTAATGTTAAAGTTTAAGTGACTTTATTAAAAAACATAGAAACACAAGTTTTCAATATATAATATAGAATATATTTTAGTTATGATCTTAATAAATATATAATTTTACAAGTTTATAATGAGATATATAAAATCTTTTTTTATTATAAAAATACAACTCATTTTATAGCTAAAAAGATAAGAATTTGGATATTGGCTTTAGCTTGCTGGTCTTCCACTGAACTGTTTAACGGTCACAAGTTTAGTTAAATTTTTTGCCTTTCATTTTACTCGTGGGTAACAAAATTGAAGGTTTATATGAAATCTAAAAGTTACAATTAATATGAGATACTTAATGTTAAAGATTGTTGGTAGTGGTGGATCTAAAAGACAAGTTCAGGGGTAAGGTAAAAAATTTTTTGACGTACAATTATATAAAAAGAAAAAAACACGATAACAAAGGAAGTTAAACAAATACTTAATAAATCTCAGAATTTTCCTCTTCTGAGTTTTATAGTTTGAAAACAAAACATTACATCCTCATCCGTTACTTCGTTAAATGTTTCCCTTTACACCGCACATACTAAAGCATTATTCAAATATTCCTCCCACATTCGATTTCGTAAATCCGTATTGCTAATCTTCAGTTTAGAAAAGCTTCTTTCAACAGTTGCGCTTGCAACCGGTAAATCAATGCTAGCTCTAATATCCGATAAAACAAAGGAAAAGAAAGATCTTTTCCGGTTTTCACCATTAGCCGAGCAAATCTATCATTTTCTTTTACTGAGTGATAAAAAACCTTAAGCTCGCATACAACACACCCTCTTTTGTTCAGATTACATACAAACATACAAACATACCCAGTATATCTCACTCAAGAGTATGATCTGAGAGGGGTAGGTGGTGACGAGTTTTTCTTTTAGATTCAAATCCTTAAATTTTTAACAAATAACACAAAAAGACTCTATATTATACTTAGAAATAACACAATTCAAATCCTTAATTTCAAAATCAAATCCTTAATTTATCTTTCAAATCCCTATTTTTATAACAAGTAACATAAAAACATTAGAAATTAAATATTATAAACCTTAAATCCCAATTTCATAGTCTAATAGAGTAAAAAACAAAAAATTGTTACCTTTCGTGAATGAGTGGCGCATGTGGATGGTCCGATACTCTGGTGGGCGGTGGCGTAGCGCAAAGGCGATAGCCGGCAAGTGAGGTGATGAAGGTTGTTGATTGGCACTGCTGCTTCTCGATCTTGCATTCTATTTTTATGTTTTATATTTTTATTTTGGGCCTATTATTGTATTGGGTTAGATATGTAATGGGTAATGGGTAATGAGTTTTTATGTTTTTATAGAATGTAGTACTGTTTTTTATAAAGTATTAGATTTTTTTTATAAAATTTATAACTTTTGAAGAAGTGTTGAGTTTGAAAAAAATTTAGGGTTAACGTTATTTTTTCTCAGCGGTAACATAAAACCGTATTTTTTTTCATAAATCCATAAAAAAAAATTTATACTCCCATAATAAGTTGAGAGGTAGCGGAAGCTACCCCTCAACTATATATACATCCGCCCCTGATTGTTAGAGCATTCACACTAGCTTCTCCATCCTATCCCTGTATTTAAACTAAAAATACTAATTTTTTACTCTATATTTCGATTAAACAATAATTTTTTTATATCTTTATTATTATTTTATCTCTCATTCACTCACAACCACTTTTAAAAATATTAAAAAATTATGGAGATTGTACCGTGTTTCCCCAAATATGAGAAATCACAGTACAATCCTCATAAATTTTTCTTTAATTCACTCACAACCATTCTCATAATGTAAGGAACACATTAAAAAAAAAGAGAAACTTACTGTAAATGATCTTAGTTTTACATTCAAGTCATACTTCAATGCATCATTCTTTTCTTATCATTTACAGGACGTGTAAAATGTGATATTGTTCGCAGATATAAACGTGGAAAAATTCACACATATAGACGTATAGTTGAAGAAAATTGATCCTAAACGTTCAGAAATGTATAAAATTTATCTCTTCATTTACATACCTAGTCTACTTAAACTCAGCTTTTTACACAAATTAAATTTCTGAGTTTTTCCGGAAAGAGTATTATTTTTTCTACAATACAGTACACCTTTTATTCAGTCAACTCGTTTTTTATAAAACAACCCCTTGAACTTTTATATATTTATTTTTTCAATCAACCCATGTCAAACACAAACTAAAATAACCATGCCAAATAATCAAATCTTAAAAATAAAATAAGAAACATAAAAATAAGTATATGCAATCAAATTTAAACCAAAATAATTAAAAGTATAATTATAGGTTGATTAAATTAAAATAATATAACATGTTTGTACATCATGACCAATCGCTGTCTTCTTGAAAAAAACTCCATTACAATCGGTAAATATGTTAAAGAGAATAATATAAGATTTATTGAAGCCCTAACTTCAAAATTTTACTCCCCATTGACAAAAACAGCTTTCAAAGATTTCAGGGTCATTTTTCCCTGAAAAAAAATAGGAGTGATAATTTGATTTTTCAGGTTTGAGAGTACGTACTTTGCTTTATGTAAAAGCAATTGAATACCAATTATTAGACGTTTGATAAACAGCATGATCAAAAAGAAAGCTTGACTGTGATCCAGATGTACGTAATATATATAGTCACGGTTCGAGCTTTAGTTTCTGTCACACTTCATCTTTTCTCTAAGTTATTAATTAATAATTAATTTTCCATTTATATGAGAGAGGGAAGTACACAACTTTGTTTCATTCAAACACTCCTTTTGTAGCACTGGACACTAACACTTTACATTCAAATTATTTGATTCTCTCTCTTTCTCTATATATGTATGTGAATGTGTATATGTATGTGTATGTGATCTTTTTAGGCCATCATCATATAAAAGATAGAAGCATCTGTCTTTTTGACTAGATATACATGGACTAATCATCTTCATACATGATCTAAAGACTTGGTAGAAAGTTAGAGGATATCTTGTCCAGAAGCTAGCTATGGTACCTATTGAAATTTTTAGACCTAATTATATATTTATGTTAAGTTTTGTTCATTACAGAACCAATGGATAGTCAAGAGGGTGTTCATTGGCACACATCGGTTTTCGATCTATATATAAAAGATGAGTATGTTTTCTCAAAAGCCGCGAGTCATTGAGATGCAAGTATTGTTAATTAAACAAACATCAATATGAATTCGTTTGTAAGCAGTTTGGTGACGACGTTCATTTTACACAAGGAAGGAATTAAACGAATATTAATTTATAATCAAATATGTTCATCGCTCACTAAATTGTTCATAATTTTTTTTGATTGTTTCTCTTTTACCTTGCCACGACTAACATACCACGCCAAATAGATTTTGGTCATCTTGTTATTCATTAGTTTTTAGTTATTGATAAATTAAATAAATTAATGATGTCATATATTTTTTAATATTCTTATGACTCCAAAGGGTTAAGGTATTAAATTTACTGGAACAAAACCCTATCTGTTTATCAAATTCATGCAACCCTAAATAACCTAATGGGTCCCTAAGTTGCCTTTAGTGGTCCATTCATGATATATTTTATAGTTTACCAGTAAGATATTGTATATGTCTTTCTATTGAATGGTTGATTACGTGGTTTATTAAGTTATGCATGTCTCCTCATGAATTGCAAATCTTCAAATGATATATAATTATTTTAAAAAGCTTTTATAATTAGAATTATATAACACACATTCAAAAAATAAATCCTAAGGTTTGCTTCACATGCTATATATGTTCAAAAAATAAGACTGCATGAAATATGTAGATTAAATGTGTACACTTATAATAATGCGAACTTTATATGATATTATCTGCACTTATTAAAAATTGTTGGCACGTTTACATGCCAAGAAAAAAAATACAAGACAAAAACAAATCACACATAGTTTAAAAAATGACAGCTCGATGTGGAGAAATTAATGTAAACGTGACTAAAAGTATGTTAACTAATTTTGATATCAAAAAACTTTTTCACATTAAAAAATAAGTACAATTTACATATGTTGTAGTATGTTGTAGTATGATGACTTGTTGGTGATAATTAAGTTGCTAACTCATAAACGCATAAAAGGTGTTTCAACTTCAATATTTAGGTTGCCATGAGTGTTGTCGTAGCTACGGAATATTTACATAACCAAGATAGTCTTCGATGGCAACATGACTTCTTTGTTTGATTGCTTATGCATATTGTCAAGGGCAGGACTATTGAAGCGTCGAGGGCTCGAGACTGTCGTCACAATTATTTGTTAGTTTTTTACACATAAAAACTTATTTTTTTTACACACAAAAACTTATTTTTTTTAAATAACATGATTTGAACTATTTAGTTGTAGTCAATAGAAGAAAAAAATCTTAAGATAACTTGATCAAACTTAAAAGCTCTGATTCCGCAGGTACACACTTTCTAATTTTAGTTTGCTCTAACGACTTTTATAATGATCATATTCAAGGGAACATTAAGACCAAAAAGAGTTTATATAATATATAAAAGGATTACATTAGTAAAGAAAAAAGTGGAAGATGATGGTATGTGGGAGATCTCTCGTTTGTTGTGTAAGAGAATATATGGTATTGTGGTTCTTATCGTTACTTTGCTCTATATGTCAATTTTATCCTTTATTTTAAACCTAAAGAATAAATATGTTGAACTATAAAGAGATTGCATGGCAATAGTAAGTGGTGGTGTAATAGCTCTCCTTTCCATGCAGTAGCACGCTTAGGATTGAGACAACTAACCCTACCATAATCTCACACCTAACATTTAGGCTCATAAGTCTCACCCACTTTAGAAATTAGTAATTTTCTCATTTTTTTTTAATTTTTGAAGTAAAAATATGTCACTTAAGTTATCTATATTCGAGCAATTTGAATTCTTCACAATGATTTCGAAGCTATAGACCTTAATTAGTTGTCCAAGGATCAAATACTATATAGTATTTTTGGTCGTGAATTGGGCGCATATAGCTGGTGTTACAAACGGACATACCCGTAACTATATATAAAACATCTAGACTTAAACATAACCTGACATGTAGTTCTTGAATGCTACCTAAACTCAAACCAAATTGCAAGGATAAGCTTTTAGCAAATATGCTCATAATGGTCTAATATCATGTTATTGTGTAGAACAAAGTTGGAGATCTTAGTATTCCTCACTGATATAAATATACAAGACTATGATAAAAGTATATTTACAGTTAGTCCGAAACTATCTTAAACGAATTCATGGTAATTCCGTTGATTTCATAACCCTTATTAATATCCTTCAACAAAATTCACAAGTTACTTAGTACAATGAATTCACAAGATATGTTGGTTATGCTAGTTCATTACTTATTGTTACTCTATTATCGCAAACATGTACTAGGTCATACTGATCGAACTTATGATCCAAGTGACGAAAACCATTCAGATTTGATATGATACAACAACCAAATTCTCCTATGATGAAAATTTATAACAAATCATGAATTATATAGCTACTCATATCCTGTTGGATTTGATGTTCTGTTATAATGGCTAAGATATAATATAAAATTATTAGCTTTCTACTGTTCTTTGCGATTCGTTTCTATTCTCAAAACAATTTCATCCTACCATTAAATTGAACCTAAGTATAAGCTCTTGTGGTGAATCGTTTCCAGGATGAAATTAAACAATGAATGTATAAAACTTTTATAAAGACTACACCTCATGGTGATGACCAATTATTATTTATTGTACAAACACTTTAAGTAAATAAAGAATCACGATTAGATCATAATATGATCGTTTAGTAATTTGGTATACTAGAGAAAAATGGTTTATTAATTCAATAAGTTACTTGTGATGTCACTGTCAAAAAATACATACCCAAAACATTGTTTATGTTCAAGCAGCAATTAATCACAATCTCTAATTTGCATCGGGCCGCATGCCATTATATGACTATCTAATTCTCTTCACTAGAGGCTTATTGGTTGCCTAACAAGATCATCAACTACATTTCATTGCTTAGTCACTAATTCCTTATTTAGTCTAGAGACTTGTCAGTTCTTGCAGCCACCAAAGGTTTGATGTTTGTGTTTTTGGAGAATTTGGGAGAGATATCTTCATAGTTCTGGATTTGGATGATTTTTTATATTTAATTTGCTATCACGTCATTATTGGATAAGAGGCTTGTGGGATTGACATGTCTTTCTTCATTCAGGGTTTGATATATATTATGGTTAGGCATATAGGAAACCTACCAATCCATTCAAAACTTGGTGGTTAAATACTATGATGTATGAGGGGATCCTATCAACATGTTTTGACATGATATATTAAGCTTATGAGCCTTGTCTTATTTGACCGTCAAGAAACCAAAAAACTACTTCTATTTTTAACTTAAACTCATATATTTTCATTCTATTTAAGTGTGAAGTAGTTTCAAACTAAAATAAACATAAGCTCTTCCTCAAATACGAGTTTCAAAAGGTAGATTTCTCTTATATAGAGAACTACAATATTTAAATAACCATAGACTACAATGGCTCATTAGTAACTGCCATATAAGTGTCACTACACTACAATTCAAAGGACACATTGGTTCATTTATAGTCACCTAGTAAAAGGACACAACCTTTGAAACATTATGAAAGTTTGACTAAGTGCGATTCGAGATTGGTGTATCCCTTTGATCGAACTATCGGAAGCCAGAACTCATGTAACCATTTGAAACGACAAATATATGCGACCACACCCAAGCCATCATGATAATTTGATTGTCTCAATGACACAGTGATCAAATCGAATACAAATACCAACTACATGAATAGTTTGACGCGACTCATGAACTCATAATTATCATTTCCACCTCTTGGTAAGAACTGATCCACAGATAGCAACCGTAAGTGTTGACCATGTCACCAAAGTAGCTACTAAACAACTTTCGGTTACAAATACCCTTCAGAACCAACTACAAAGCTTACCAACATGACTACGTATCAACATGAAGTAACTTCCTATTGATTCTTGAACCCCATGAGTTTAAAATATTGATATTTTATGTGTTTTGACATACCACAATGACTTCACTTCAACCTTGACTTGTCTATCTAGGATGGTGACCTACTCGATTTCTAATTTGGTCTAACTAGCGTTTTCCCTTTAAAAGAAGTGCTAATCCTTCAAATTCATTAACCCTTTGGTAGTTAAATCTGCCACCACATTTGAAGGTAAGAACCCAAATGAAAAAAAACATAACTTCGAAGGCATGATTGTTATGATCAGGAGCTGCTTAAGATCATTGAGAACAAGAACTTCATTTAGGAGCAATCTTTTAATCCAACTAGAAATATCATAAATAAGAGAAGAGCTCGAAAAGCTAGTTCCTGTGGACTAAGTCTAGTGCTTTATACAAGACAAGGATAGAAATGATGAGAGTCTAAACTTTGTTACACTGGTCCAAGTTCACGCTTCAATGTTTCTGTTTTGAACACTCAAAAGATCAATCCTTTAACTTTGAGAGGAGGTGGCAACTTTTGTCTCCTTTATATTACTCAATCTTTATTTTCTTATTGAAAATAGCAAGCCACTCCACTACTGGTAAAGAGGCTAGATAGAAGGTTGCTTATTTGTTCAGGCAAAAAAAGGACATTTCGCTTGTTTGTTAAGCAAGGAGAGAACTTTACAATGGTTGTGAGGACAAATTGCACGATGATGCTCCACATATGCCTTGACGAGCCATCTTCTACCAAACATTCACGTAGGCGTATTCTTTTGAGGGTAACGAGTCCTATCGAAGTATCTCCCTTTTTATGAGATTGTACTAAGGTCTAGGGCAGTGAGAAATTGGAAAAAGATTTTGCTCTAGCTTGATGTAGTTATATCTACAACGTGTGTCCTGAGGTTTGGGTCCCTTTGATGGTTTACCACCCCCCCAAATACCTTGCCTACCAATTTAGAAAATCTTCAAGTTGTAAGCCATTTTGTTTAATCTCGTTACCATGACATACATAGATCAAAGGTCTATAATTTATCCTTCCTACTACTATAAGTAACCACTAGCATGTTCTTTTTACTTAGGCATATTATGTCGATATTAATGGCTCCGTCAATGTATCTTCCTTTTAATGGGATCATTTTGATGATCTAGGGCACTAAAATCTAGTATAGTTTTGCTCAAATATGATGTTTGTATGTTGTAATATCGACAACGCAAGTCATGAGATTTAAGTACCTCTGTTGATTTCACCCTAACTGCCTTGCTTAACAACCTAAGAGTCCTTAAGTGGGAGTTATTTTGCATAATATGGTTTGCCCTAACATGTAGCTCAAAGGTCCGTAATCTTCTTTTTTCCGTTGCTGTAACTAACCGCTAAGACATCCTATAGGGTTTTTGTTTTGGTGGACTCGATAAGTTGTTGTGAAATACTGGTTATATGTTATGCATATGCCATTAGAGTATGACTAAATCATCTTTTTCCCATTACTCGTACCTTGCATCTTTTGGGTTTTGTAAAGCTGGTTTCCTGTTATTGGGCTTAAGAGACTTTTTATTTACCACTAATATATGTATCTTTGATAACGTTTAGAAATGTTGTAAAAGTAATCTATTTTAAAATCAAAACTAGGACGCACTCTGTTTTGTTGACTTTTAAATGCATCTTAGATTGATTGAGGGATACAGATGAAGACAATTGAGCTCCTTAGTCGAATAACGAAGTTACCCTACCACTATAAAAGTTGGTATTACCCGCTTTTGCTTCTTTTATAAACTAGATCTATTTGGTTTTTGTTATGTAATATTAAACTTTGAATTGAAAGATTATTTTCGTTGTTATCAAAATGTTGAATGCTTTGCCGACTATGAGGGCTCCTTGTTTTGAGCTTTACAATGTTAAGGTTGGTTTTGAAAAGGTTTGCGAGCTGCTTTGCTAGGTCAACATTACACATACATGTTGAATGTGTTGGGCTACAATCTTTAGACATAGCACCTTGAAACTAGTAGATCATAAGTTGAATAGGGTTTTAGTCCTAAGACCATTCATTACTCTAATACCATGTCAGTATAAGGTTCTTTCATTGATTTCTTTTCTTTTATAATTCCTAACGAGCAAGATAGAAGAACAAATAGACTTTACATTTAGTAAACACGGAAATACAATTTTGAAAAGAGATGTGATGGTAAATGGATTTTGAAATTACCCCACGAAATTTGTTCGCTGTGCAGCAGTAATAATACATAAATTTATGTGAAACTGTTTGCTTAGATTATGCCACACATTATATATTCAGTTGTGTTGTTTATCAAATTTTTTTTTCAAAATGTTATTGTTTAGAAAAAAATAGAAAATGATTATTTGAACATAATAATATGGTAAATGGAAATACCACCCCTCCCAAGAGCAGTTTCTTTAGAATCTCAAACTCCAATATTTAGGTTGTTAGTTATTGTTAGAAGCAATTCTTGACATGAGCGGTTTTAGTAACTATGTTACCATCTCCATCTACTCTGTTTACCATCGTTTCTACTTTATTAAGTCAAGTGAAACAGCTCATTCTAGAAGCGGTTTCATACATCTGTAGACTTTTAAACCTGATAGGAGTTGCTTATAACTCAAACAAATAAAAACAAGAAGCTTTCAGGTTCCTTGGGTTTTTAGGTATAGGAGATGCAAGGGCTTGTTATTTAAGTTTATTTGAGAATGTTGTTATTATTGATTAACAATTTTAGGGTAGTCTCTTAGGGTGTCGTAATTACGGGTTTTTATCAGCAACGTAAGATTTAATATTTTTATATTTTTATAATATTTTTTCTATAAAATAATTTACTTGTATATTTTTTCCAGCATATCGAAGGGTGGATTGAAAGATTAATGTTGTGGAGACGTAAATAAAAACTTTAAAATATCCCTTTAAATACGCGTTGAACTATATTAATACCATAGTTTTACAATCATCTTTTACTTCAACTAAAAGATACATTTGCAAACAAAATTACAAGGGAAATAAAAAAGAATTTCCCTACACTTTGGTAGGTTGATTATGTTTATCTACCTTTATTAATCACTTCAACTGAATGGTTACTTATTGGACTTGATCTTAATACTATGTAGTTAACTCAGTACTACGATAAAGATTTTAGCAGCAAAGAATATCGGTAATTGGTTTTCCAGTGTTAACTTGGACTTGATCTTAATACTATGTAGTTAACTCGGACTTGATCTTAATACTATGTAGTTAACTCAGTACTACTATTAGTGAACATTGTATAACATCTTACCCATTTTCAAAAATTATAAACCCAAACCCATTTTAATCTTTCTACAATGAAAAAAAATTCATCATCAAATTGTTAAATTTATTTTGATGATTTAAAGACAATAAATGTGTTATTAATTCAATTTGATCTAATTTTGTAATTTATAAATTAAACTTCATAAATTTATATGGTGTATATTGAATACATTATTTATTTAAATCATTTTAGTGTTTAAAATACCATATTTATTTAATTTATATAATTTAGACACTTTTATAAATTATAAAAGTAAAATTTTATAGATTTATAGTGTTTAAATGTCAATTACGACATTTTTAATTAACCAAAATAAATAATTAGATTGCAAAGTTTTGTGAGATTTATAACCTTCATTAAAAGTCATATAAATAAATAATTTGATTAAATTATAACTTAAAGACTTTAATATGTCCAAGGGTTAAAGTGTCCTTTTAAAAACTTAATTTAAAAAGATTTAGACATGAAACGTTAACTTTTAAAAGATCAAGGACTAAAGTTGTAAATTGCTCTAAAACCCAACTCAACCCCACCGTCGACCCCTTTCCTTCGGCCAATATCTCTGGCGACCACCTCACACTCAAAGCGCTCGAATTCTATGCAATTAAACAACATTAACTCTCTTGCATCAGTTTCGAACTCGAGACCCACTAGGACTCGAATCATGGACTTTTATCTTTGACCAAATTCAGAAACCGAACCTGCATTCAAAGAGTTGAACTCGTTTGACTCAAAACTTATCAAATTGTGCCTTTATAGTCGAGGACAAATCATCATATCATATGAAACACACACAAACATCAATCTTTTCACATCGGTACTTATTGACCTGCAACTGAAGTGTTCACACCTTTCTGAACCAAATAAACATCAATTAATAGAGGACTTTGGAACATTATCACCTAAAGGAGCTTATCACACAAAAGATTTGATTATCATCCATAATTCCATCCCAATCCACTTCATCCTCAATTGTATTATTCTTGTTTTGTTCTTGTCAAGTTAACATTGAATCAGGTGAATTACTTACTCTTACACACTCGATTTCATGTGGAAAAAAAAGCCACATAGTTAATTGGGTTAACAACTTTGAATTCATGTTCAATTGGATCCAATTGAGAGCTAGGGTTCATGTGATAGTGGAGGTTTCTGTATTTACAATTTTATAAATTTTAGTTTAAAAACATAATAGATCTGGTCTTACAACCTATTGGTAATAAGCATTATATATATACGTGAGGTCCCGGGTTCGGCCCTGTGCTCTCTCAAATCGATTTTTAAACCTTTTTTATATAAATTAAATCCCAGTATTCTGTTAAATTAAAATAAAAATTATTTTGTTAATTAAATATATTTCAAAAACTATCTATTTAATTTTTGAAAATTTTAACAATATAATCATCTATTTTTATTTAAAAACAAAGGGTTTAATATTATAAAATTATGGCAAAAATTATTTGAAGGTTTATTTTTATCTAAATATCTTCAAAAGTTGTTTTTTAATCAAACAAATTAATTTATAATTTATTTTAATAATTAACTATTCAATTAATTATTTTGATCAAGTTTTAGATAATTAATTATTACAATAATTATTTCTATTTCATATTTTAATACTCAATATTTATTTAATCAACTATTATGGATTAAATATTTGAATGACATTTAATCATCTAATTTCACAAATGATTCATCATCATTTTTAATCTTATTTATGTAATCAAATTATTGTATTTCGTTTCAACCAAGTTATATAATTTAATTACATTTTTCTTAAACAATTTATTAAAACCCCAAATCACTATTGAAACCCTAATTCATATCTAGTATTTAAATCATTATTATTCTAACGAAAAGACGCCAAATCTTAGGTTGAATCGTGAGGTTTTTTTTGTGCCAAGTCTTATATTTCATCATTTCCAAAACACCTATAGCTATCAATATGAGTATTCATAGCCATTTTTATACGTTTTATATTTTAAGAAAATCATGTGCTTCAATATTCAATCATTGATATTTATTATTATTCTATTTCATTTTAAATTCAATTCAAAAAAATGTTATATTATTACTTGTAATTATATGTGCATAGTTAGATAAACTATATAAAAACACAATCATTAATTCATACCATGGTAACAATGATATATCTATTGGTTTGATAAACCTACTCAATTTGTTTAGTCGTGTGGTGATTAGAGCCGGAATCATTCACTCTATAAGGCTTCGTCTACGGATCAAGTCAATTCAGTCATTAGGTTTGATTGTGTTGGTTTTTGTATTTTATGTTACACTATTGCATTATAAGTCTTGACATTGTTATGTGAATTGTATTATTTTCAATCGATTTAATCAATCTATATATGTACTCAAACCTATGTTTACTCACTGACTAATTCTTTAGATAACTCGTTACTTTTTCACATGATTTCAGGAATGCAGATTAATGAACTTCTAAATGCAGACTTAGGACTTGGACCTAGTCAAAATTAAGGACAAATTTCATTATGTTATTATTTGATTGTAATGTATTGATTGATTAGTATCATTTAATAAAAATGATTTTTAATATTATTCAACTTATTTAATTCCATTTGCTATGAATAATCGATTCAAATTCATCCGCCCTAATGATTCTGCTATCGGTCAGGATCGGGGTGTGACATATTGGGTATTAGAGGAAGTTAGGGAGGGAAGAAAAACTATTAAATATTAAGTTGATGGAAACTTATATGTCGCAATACCTCGGTTTTATACATCATAATTATGGGTGCACGCGTGTATGATAATGAAACATCTGGTTCTGAGCAAAGAACTATATATACTGATTGATTTTTAAAAGACAAATAAGAAATATCGACGTTCTATGGCTGACAAATTGTATTAGTTTCGATGCGCAACACCTACTAATCACGATTCTTAGAGTTTGTATTTTGTAGTTCAGTATTTTTTTATTTTATGTTATATGTACTATGTATGTCTATTTATAAAACTAGAGTTATGGAAAAAATGATTTGATCCTACATATTAAAAAACCTCTATTTTTAAGTTATTATTTTTATGATAATGTTGGCATTCTAAAGCAATATTAATATTATTGCATAAACACAAAGTAAAATAAATTTATTATTCTAATAAAAATATGAATGTTGAATGGTGTCAAGTAAAGTTGTGTTATAGTGATATTTTTTTTAAAAAAAATTACTTAATATTTTAAAATTCACCTAATATACATATTATTATGCATATGTATCAACTTTTTGTACGCATCAGTTTTTATCATTAAGTTTTAGTAAAAAATTGCTTCTCGCAGGAGCAATTTCATGTTTTTCTTGTTTGAGGGAGAAACAACTCATGTCAGGTGATGCATTAAACCGCTATTCGTCGTAGTTGTTTCACTTGATTTAACGGAGTTGAAACGATGATAAACATGGCAGATGGAGATGGTAACAGAGTTACTGAAACCGCTCATGCCAAGAGTTGTTTCTAACATTCACTGACAACTTAATTATTAGAAGTTTGAGATTGTGAAGAAGTTACCTCTTGAAAAGAGTGGTATTATCATTTACTATATCATCCTGGCCAAATAATTATCTTTATTTTTTCTCTAAACTATATCATTTAAAAAAAAATCTTTGTTTTGTTATTGAATGGCCATAAGTCATGCGTATTAAGGGTAGTAAACCGTTGTTAGGCGGTATTTACTGCTTGCATCAATCTTCTATTAATCTTGGGCAAGTGGGAGATTGTAGGATTCTATGTGCCCAAGACACATAAAATATTGATGTGGTTAGTACGTCATGATCCAAGTCGGGTTATACCCAATAACAAGCTTAGCAAACACCAATTAATATTAAATTGATGATATGATCATGCAATTAA
>BJCO01000774.1:0-10697 GCA_018326465.1 Flaveria floridana | reverse complement strand
TAAGCCCGAGATACATAGGACCTTTCCGAATCGTCGCACGAGTAGGAGAGGTGGCCTATCGACTTGAATTGCCAGATGAGTTAAGTGGGATTCATCCCACCTTCTATGTATCTCATCTGAGGAAGTGCTTTGCTGATGAAGACATGGTTGTACCACTAGAAGATATCGAGGTTGATGAACGACTCAACTATATGGAGCAACCAGTGGCGATCATTGATCATAAAGAGAAAAGGTTAAGGAATAAAGTGGTTCCTCTTGTGCGTGTACAGTGGAAGCATAGGAAGGGATCCGAGTCTACGTGGGAGACAGAAGAAGAGATGAGGCGGCATTACCCTCATCTGTTTAAGAAATAACAGGTTTCGGGGACGAAACCTATATAAAGGGAGTGGACTTTTAACACCCGGATGTTTTAAAAGTTATGGAAAGAAGAATAAAAAGAGGAAAATGTAATAAGACCCAAATTAAGGGGTTAAAGATGTAAAAGTGCAGAATAATATAATAATTTTGTACAAAATGTGGCATGGCCGCCCACTCTACCTGCATACCAACTTTCTGAGTTTTAGATAGAAGAGCAGAGTGCTCTCGGATTCTTGAAGAAGAATAAGAAGAAAACCGAATTCAAGGTAAGAATTAGTTCTTTTAAGTTGCTCTTGGCTAGAATTGGTCTCGGATATATGTTCTTATATGCATATGTGTTCGGGTTTGTATGTTTTAGACACGTCTAGTTGTTCGAATTCTTTGAAGAGTTCAAGATTTAGAGTTTGGAGTTTGGAAGCAACAAAGGTGAGTTCTAGACCCCGGTTTTCTCTTATTTTAAAAGTTTTATGGGGCTGAAAATGTATGCAAAACCTTTTTACAACTATTATGCATATACCGTACGTATGTATGCTTGTATGATGATGTTCTATATTTGTAGATGTTTGTTTAAGGTTTATAGTGGGTGGAACAAGTTTAGGATAGGATATAATGATGTTTGGGATTGTAAATAATTTAGAAATATGTTCAACAGGTTGGCCATGCGTTCAAATGAGGCTCATGCACCTAGAATAGCCTTAGAAATGTTCTAAGTAGGGTAATGCGCCCAAACAGTACCCCCAACCACCTAAACAGTGCCCCAACCGTCTAGAAAATACCTTATAAAATCAAAGTGAAAGCCCATGCGTCTGAACAGTAACCCATGCGTCTAGGATTCAGGGTCAGACGCCTAACTATGGTCCAAACGTCGGATAGTGCCCATGCGTCTGGGATGGCCCAAACACCTGTGTTGAAATGTCCAAATAGTGCCCATGCGCCTGAACAGGCCTGATGCGCCTGCATAGTGCTCATGCGTCTAGAACACTTAGAATAATTCCTGAAAATTTGAGTAAAACAGAATTATTAGAGTTTGACCCAAGTTTGACTTAGGGTTTTTAATTGCTATTATAGTTGCATTATTATGAGTTGTGCCTATGGTCATAGTAATTATTATTATGTGACTTATGTGATATGCATATGACCACAAATGCAATTAATATTCTTAATATAGTGAAAGAGAAATAATAAAGAGAAGTGGAACTTAATTAAAGAGTTAACAAGTCTTGCAAGCATATAGGAGGTGCACGACCATGTTGTCGTTAGCTCAACTGTGATGCGGGTTAGCTACCCCTTATGCTCACGGGGCCAATCAATTGAGATTGGCGGACCTTTGTAGCATGCCCTAGGTGACTGGGCCGGCCATGTATACAGTAATTCAGAACATAGACTGGAGAGGCCCAGCACCAGTTTCCCCGCACACATAGTTTAGGGTATTGCTCATTGGTACACATAGACAGTGAAAGATAAAGTTAAAAGAGTACGAAATAAACAAGGCATACAGTAAAGAAAGAAAACATTACTTGTTGTATAGTTAATACGTGCTCACGTACAAGAGTAAGAGATGTATTTTTACAAAAAAAGTATTTTCATATATATACATTACACAAGGTATTTTAATACATTTAAAAAATAGAACTCACTCAGCAACGCTGACTTTTATACATTTTTAGTTGGTAGGTAATTGTTGCTGAGGATGGCAAGAGGGTGAAGCTACTTGGCAGGGAAAAGACTGACATCCATTCCTAGGATATGATATTGTTGTTGTGTAATGCAAATAAACAATCTTTTTGTAATTTAAACATTGTTGTATTGCTTAACAACAGTATCCTTTAATAATAAAGAATGGCTTTTGCTAATGAAATTTCCGTTGTGTACTTTTTGAACTGAATATTAATACGTTTTATGCGCAATTAATGACCAACTGTGAGGTGCCCGGGAATGGGGCCTTATATTTAGCAATTAGAATTACATGAGCTAATTACCCATCAACCCTAATTGTGTAGCAAGGTTCATTACAACTTTGATATCAAATGAATATCAAAGAGTCATTATATAGTTGTATATAACATTGTTCGATGAGCCAAGTTGGATAGCATACTGTATTGAATGTAGGTGATACAAAAACTAAAAGTTGTAATGAACCTTGCTATACCTTGCTATCAAATGAATATCAAAGAGTCATTTTATGTTGTATATCAGCACCGATAGCTAAACTTTTACGACAAAAACAGTTGAGGGTGGTAGTATATTATATATACTAACATTTCAAAGTGATGTTAGCAGTGAAGTACAACCACACATGGTACAACTTACAAGCATATTCGGCTCTCTTTCTACTTTTCCTGTATATATATGGTAGAAAGTAACATCGAACCGAAGGTGCTAGATGATGGTGATAGCAGCAGATGCAGATGACCATGACACCAGAATGTGAGGAGAAGGAGACGGATACAAAGACGACTTGGGTTGTTAACAGATCGGCAACGTTATATGCGGTGATGGCGGATACAACCGCAAGCTTGCTTTTCATCTGTTCTTCTCCACAACATCTTTTGAGCGTTTTCTTCTTCACCCCCTTTATTCATTTCGGTTTGGTCTGTGTAGCCTGATGACATATTCTATTGGTTATTTTAGCATCCGTTACATATTTAGTGGTCATTTTTTGCTCTAAAGCAGGTATCAGGCTGATTGATGAGCAATTTGTGTGTGTGTTAGGCTTTTGCCATGTCTAATTGTATATGTTTTTGAAGAATGTAATTCTATGCTTAATTTGTTTGATTAGTTGAATACTTGCATCTGAGTTTCTTTAACATGATCGTTCCATATGTATACCATCTTTAACGATCCATTGTTGTAGGTTTATTTTTGGTAATGATGCATCATGGGTTTGGTTTGATATAGTTTTGGTGATCCTTTCTGCACATGTCTCCTTGTATTGTATATGGCGATGTTAAAAGATCCAGTTTATATATCACTAGTACAAAACCGGTTTGTTAGGGCGGCCCTAACTTATTTGTTAGGGTGGTTCCATCGTAATTCGCCTTCAAAAATGCATCTGAATTTATGGGGCGGTTGGGACTTATTTTTTAGGGCGGGTTTTTGATTTTTTGAGGCGGTTCTGTCTTAAAACCGCCCTATAAAATCCCTATTATTTTTTGGGGCGGTTTTTTATCATTTTTTAGGGCGGGTTCCCCCCCAAACCGCCCCAACACTTGTACTCAAAAAAGCCATAAATTAAAACCTCCTCCCAAGTCCCGACCCTTTCTATACCATCTTCAAACTTTTGCATTCTACCCGCACCCAGGACACCACCACCACTTCCCCATATCTGTCGAACAAACCTACCACCACCCCCTTCTGCCGACGAACGAAAACACCACCACCATCGTACCGGATCTACCGACGAACATGAACACTACCATCACCCCTTTTATGTCGACGAACAAGACACCCACCACCCCAGATCTGCCGACGAGTGCAATCCAAGGTTGCGGAGCTGCTACAGTGAATTTTAGGGTTAACTTTGCAATGCGTCTGCATCTAAGGTTAGTTTTCAACACACGTCTTTCACTTTTGTTGTAGTTTGGATCAATTTGATGTTTATGGTGCATCTTAATTCTTTTATAGATTGAAATGAAACTTGTTTTGGAATCGTTGTATGGATTTTAGGGAAATGAGGTTGGAACCCACGTTGACAGGAAGTATAAGAAAATAGGCGGACTATTGATTGCCCCGATCATCGCCGTTAGGAGGAGACGGTGACCGTGACCGTGACCGTGACCGGAACAGTAACAAATTTTGAAGCATTCTATGAAGTCAGTTTTATTATTTTTATTTTTAGTTGTATTCATTTTAAGGGAGGTTTTTAGAACCGCCCAAAAAAAATGCTTGTTTTTTGAAGCGATATTTTCTAGGGCGGTTTAGAAACGCCTTAGAAAACTATAATCACCACCCCAACAAAACAGTTTTGTACTAGTGTATATGCGTTAGGTTTTTGTAGGTTTTTGGCGCATATAATTGGGAACATGACGATGATTTTATTTTCAATAAAGTTTTGGTTTGGTTAAGCAAGTGTTTACTATTTTTGATTTCTTTATTTCTCGCACTTGACTTTTTTATGCATTTTGATGTTTAAAAATGGTTTAATTGTTGGGTTAATCTTGATTGGGTCAAGTCGGGTCAAGTTACGGGTCACGGGTCTAGTATTTGAGTCATGTTTTGTTTAGAGTATGCAATAAGTTTTTAGTTTGAATTAGTCTAATTAGTTAGCAAGTAGTGGGCATGTATTAGGGATAGTAGAGTAGTGCCACTTATTTAGGAGTGGATGTTTATTTTCTATATAATGTAACTGTTGAAGTATTAATGAAATACAAGAGTTTAGTATGATCTTGGGCCTGAAACCAACATTAACATGAACATAGTTAATGGTTTAATTGTTGCCATGTAAGTACATAAAGATCTCCCCTACAAACCTACAACCTGATCTATTATATTACTTAATTTTGCTTGATTTTTGAATATCTTTGTTCATCATTGTAGAAGTTTCCACCTCCAAGAACGTCACGCATGATCACACTAAGTGTCACTTTGTCGCAATTGGCATCTCGGTAAAAAGGTTGAAGATATTGTCACATCTTTCAATCACCATTCCTGTATAGCTACCTTTTTCTGGTTCATATGGATTTTTTAATGGAGTTTTTCTATTTTGTATCTATCTTGCAGATCCATCATGTTAACCACACTAACTACACGCTCATTGATATTTATGAAAATGAATTTGCATGTTCCTTCGACTCTTGCTAAATTACTTTTTTAAAAATGTAGTAGATTTTTGATAACTAATGAATTAGTTCTAGTGAGTTTGCAAACTAAAATGGTGCCACCAAGGAAAACCTCAACCTGCCAACTAATGATGCTTTCCTCACACAGGTACATTGCATTCTTCTCATTAGTTGTCATCATGAATTCTAAATATGTACGTGCTATATTTGAAAATTTTGCTAATTGTGCCAATAGTTTTTGTACATATAACACAAACACATACATCTGATATATTTGAGGTCAGTTTTTTGTTTTTTTCAGACTTTATACATTAAAATTTAGGGATTCTATCATGCAACTTTTAGGTTTGAATTGTAACAGATGACAAATTAATATGGAAATTAATGCTATAACTAACAATCTGCCTGTGGATATCATAAATTAAAGGTACCCATAGGTTTTTGATTATCAATTTCAAACTCCAGATACCAAGTTTGTATGGATTTCAAGTTTTTTATACTCATTCTATAGATTGAGAGAATTACGCACATGTGAAATAGGTAGATTAAAGCGAGGATAAGCCAGAACTTATTTAGGGAACTTTAAAGCGCTTCTAGTGTCGAACCATAGTAAAAATTGTTGAACAATAACATAAATTCATTGAGGTCTATACTTCACTTTTATGGTTAAACAAGTGTTACATCAATCTCTATTTACAAGTTTGTTTTATTAATAGATTGAATATTGTTGTGTTTGTTATCCATGACATGCATGAATGCTACATGTTCAAAGACAGGAAAATATATACTTATAGACAAAAGAAATCAAATTTACAGAGGGTTAGGATGCATGAAACATCAAAAGAAATACATGTTGGATTTTAGGTTAATTCAATATTTAATTCTTTAAGATAACCACATTTGGTTGAGGAAACATATGTGCATTGTTTTGATGCAAATACAGTGACGTCGGTGATCTATGGTCGACAGCAGTCGCACCCTAGCACGTCAACATCCGGATCAGCAGTAGCAAATTAGAAATAGATGCTATGAAGTCAGATGGCAACAATGACAACAGTTTTGATGTTCCCAAGCTGTTGCTGAGGTTCGTTGGTGTTGTGGGCCAATAAAGAACTGATTGCTCCCAGTTTCTTCTATCTTTCTGTTTCTCTATCTCAAAATCAAGTTTACCCTAATTTTACCCCTAATTATATTTTTTTTCCCTTTACTTCTATTGTTTTCGGTCCTTTGTTTTATCCTTGCTCAAGTTTCTGTCCATTAACGTTGTGGGCAAGGTCAAACTGAGGCAAGTTATAGTCGGCAAGCGTGTTTTCTAGCATTGGGTCAGAGTAGTCAACAAGCTACCACCATTCAAGAAACCGAGCACGTCAGCAAATGAGTATCACTTTACTTCCATTGACTATCTATAAGCTCGAAAGAAGACTGATTTGTAGCCAAGGTGCAAGGTATAACATGGATTGGATTGGTTTTACAAATATCCCCAAGTATCTTTTTTTAATATGTAATTGAGCTCAATAAACATTAAAAATCTGGCAACTTTCAAGTCAAGTTTCAATTTGTTTTTATGCTCTCTGTGATTATCTCACCCTTTCATGTTATATTAATTTTCAGTTTTTAAATCTTTGGTTTTTGGATTGAATGTGGATCATATTCTCGATGTTGTTGATTTCTCAATTAGTAATGTTATAATTGGAATCAAAGCAAGAACAATTCAATAACAATCAAACTCGATGATCAAGCAATCAACATATACAAACATAAGAAACGAAGATGAAAACTCCTTTTATGATCAATCGGCTAATCACACCTTATTCCCCCCTTTTCTAACTACTTATAACAACCATTAACACTAATAACAAGAAAGTTACAATACAACCCCTTGAACTTTGGCTAACAATCAATTAACCCACTAAAACTTTACTTAACCAAACAATGAGTTATACTTGACACCTACAATCTCCACCTTCAAGATAGACTCGTTGAGCTCAACCAATACCCAATGACTCAACACACCGTTTGAACTTTGTACCTTGTAGAGACTTGTTGAACATATCAGCTGAATTAACCTGTGTATCAACCTCCTCTATACTAACCTCCTTCGATCTAATAACATCTTTGATAAAATGAAACTGCACATAAATATGCTAAGTCCTTTCATAAAACCTGCTATCTCTAGACAACAACACAACACCTTGGTTGTCACAGAAAACACAGGTTCCATTTAGATTAACACCAAGTTCTGTCACAAATCTCCTAAGCCATAATGCTTCCTTAACTGCTTCTGCAAGTGCCATATATTCTGCCTCAGTGGTGAACAAAGCCACCACAGGCTGCAACTGAGCTTTCCAACTCACAAGGTTGCCCAACACTTAGAAGGCATAACCAGTTGTTGATCTTCCCCTGTCTGTATCCTTAGCATAATCAGAATCAACAAATCCAGTGATTAACTGCTTCTTACTTGTAGAGAACCCAAAAACTAACCTAAAATCCTTAGTGCCACTCAAGTACCTTAATAACCATTTAGCAGCCTCCTAATGGTTCTTACCCGGATTAGCAATAAACCTGCTAATCACACTAACAACATAGCTGATATCAGGACGTGAACACGCCATCAAATACATCATGCTCCCCACAATGTTAACATATGGAACCCTACTCATGTATGCTACTTCTTCATCTATAGATGGAAAATCCTTATTTGACAGTTTAAAATAAGCTGCAATAGGAGTTTTAACTGGTTTGCAGTGACTCATTCCATAACTGTCCAGCACCTTTAACAAGTAACTTGTTTAAGACAGTTTTAGCTGCTTAATATCCCTTCTCCTCTTAATTTCCATTACTAAGATCTTTTTAGCCTTTCCCAATATTTTCATATCGAACTCAGACATTAGCAGTTGTTTAGTTTCTTCAATAACTGTCTTGTCTTTGCATGCCATAAGCATGTCATCCACATATAGAAGTAAATACACAAAATATCTACTTGAGTATTCTATATGATAAACACAACTATCATAATTGCTCCTCACAAACTCATGAGACACCATGTACTCATCAAATCTCATGTACCATTGTCTAGGGGATTGTTTGAGACCATATAAGGACTTCTTTAAGTGGCAGACTTTATCTTCCTGTCCTAAAATCTCAAACCCCTTAGGTCGTTCCATGTAGATATCCTCATCTATGTAACCATGAAGGAAGGCAGTTTTAATATCCAACTGCTCTAACTCTAGGTCATATGTAGCTGTCAGAGATAAAATCAATCTGATAGAAGTATGCTTGACAATTGGTGAGAAAATCTCACTTTAGTCTATACCAGCCTTTTGTTTAAACCCCTTAGCTACCAGCCTTGCCTTGAACCTAGGAGGATCAGTACTAGATAATCCATCTTTGAGCTTATACAACCATTTACATAAGACTGCCTTCTTATCTGCCGGTAGGTCTGACAACTCCCATGTACCATTCTTATGTAGTGACTCAATCTCCTCCTTCATGGTTGCCATCCATTTGTCCTTAGATGACCTTATAGCCTTATTATATGACAATGGTCTAATACACTTTCCTGTTCAGTAGCCAGAATTACAATAGCAGATAAGTCACATTCACCATCAGCAACATATCTTTGAGGTGGTTTTATGTTCCTCCTAGGTCTGTCTCTAGCTAAGCTATGAGGCACAGGAATAGGAGCACCTGTATGTGCACCTCCTTCGACATTGCCATCAAAGGTGCCACCTGAGCCTGCACCCTCAGATATATTAGGCAGATGGCCTTTGAGAGGCTCATCAATCTCCGCCTCAATTTCCTCATTCTGTATGTGATGATTATCATTCATTCTGTCTCTCAAATTTCCCAATACATCCTTGTACATGACATCTTCTCCGCATTTAACATTTCTACTGATCACGACTCTAGGACCTTTACCTTCTAACTCCATAGCTTATACCCTTTCACCACCTCAGGATACCCAATAAACACACACTTTATTGACCTAGCTTCTAGCTTGCCCTGGCTTGTGTGGGCATACACTACAGACCCAAACACCCTTAGATGACTTAAGTCAGGCCTTTCCCTTACCACACCTCTATGGGGGTTCTAATGTTAAGGGCAATAGAAGGAGATCTATTAATCAGATAAACTACAGTGGCAACTGCCCCAGCCCAAAATGTTTGTGGTAAACCTAAACTTAATAGCATACACCTTACTCTTTCAAGAATGGTCCTATTCATTCTTTCAACTAGTCCATTCGGTTGAGGGGTACCTAGTATTGTAAGGTGTCTAGCTATCCTATTGAGTTTGCAATAAGAATTGTACTCATTATTGCAAAATTCTAAGCCATTGTATGTTCTCAACTTTCTAATGGTCCTCCTAGTTGGTTTTTCAACTAATGATCTCCATTCCTTGAATTTCATGAATGTGTCACTTTTGGTTTTAATAACATACACCCACACCCTCCTAGAGTGATCATCAATTAGAGATAGGAAGTACCTGGCCTTGCCTAGTGACTCTACCTTAGCATGTCCCCATAGGTTTGCATGAGCATAGTCTAATATGCCATTTGAATGATGGGTGCTCCTACTGAACTTGACCCTCTTTTGCTTTCCAATGACACACTCTTCACAGAACCCAAAATCATAGCATTTGAGATCCAGCAATGACCGCTTGTTCAACTGCATCATTCCCTAATGACTTACATGAGCTAGTCTCCTATGCCATAGTAGAGCCTGTCTTGACCCTTGATCTATGGTAGCATATACTAGTCCTTGAGTCACACTTCTATCTAGAAGGTAGGTATTGTTCTCCCTTCTTTTTCCAGACATAACTATCAATGATCCTTTGATGATCTTGGCCTTTCCTCCTTTTAGACTGACATGGTATCCCTCCTTTTCAAATATCCCAAGGGACAACAAGCTCCTTTTCAATGAGGAATGTACCTTACATTATGCAACTGCACTTCTGATCCACCATCCAATTTGAATGCCACTGAGCCCACCCCATTAATTTGGCAGGGCCTATCATCACCCAGCTTAACACTCCCCATATCCCCTATTTTGACACTGATAAAGTATTCCGTCATGGGTGTCACGTGTAATGAACACCCTGAATCAAGTATCCACTATTGATCCTATCCTTCTTGTGACACTACTAACACATCTGCACTTTTATAACCCTCTGAGGAGTCATCTTGTAAGGCCCCTTTCCCGGGAAACCTCACAGTTGGTTAATCATAGCATAAAATCACTTTATAAACAAAACATTGCAGCGGAATTAAATAAACATTCACTTAAAACTTGGAAATCAAATTATACTCATACATTTGTCTTTAAATAGAATAAAACATAGTGCATGGTCTTAAATTACAATAAAGATTTCATAGACAGGAATGTCATCCATTGCTCGCCAAGTAGCTCCCAAGTGCCATCCTCAGCATCAGCATTTACCTGCCCACTATTATGCATAAAAGTCAGCTTTGCTGAGTGAGTTCTAGTTTTAGATAAATAAGAAAATATAAGCTTTATCCTCCATATAATGACCACGCATACATCATACTACATAACATTTCTTGCA
>BJCO01000771.1:0-14021 GCA_018326465.1 Flaveria floridana | reverse complement strand
ATATATATATATAATTACTGATTTCTAGAATTTAAAAATGTAAATAAAGCACTAAAGAAAAATAATGTGGTTCCCGGATTCGAACCCGAATCCCCTGTGTATAAGGGAAACGTGTTAACCAGTAGGCTGAGGCGCCTATACCTGATAATGCCCCACTTTTAATTCATAAAAAGCTTACTTAATTGAAAACCCCCAATTTCACATGAACCCTAGAAGCAAAATCATGCCAATTGAACATCAATCCGTGGATGTTAATGAAATTAGCCATAGGGCATTGATTCCCCATGGTTAATCGAGTGTGTGTGTGTTTAGAAGTACCCGAATTGATGTAGAACTCGAGTGAGCGGGTGTGAGCTCGTCGCGATGAACAATGGCGATTGAAGATGGTGTTTATGTGTGTTCTTCGAGAAATTGAGGTTACATAGAGTTAAGAGAGGCCAATTCGATCCTTTTCCTTCTATTAAGTACGCTCGATTGGGTTTGAGTTTGCGAGTTTCGGTTGAAATTAGAGTTATAATTTACCGCTTCAAGTGAAATTAAACATATCAATGATTTCTAATTGATTATATGAATGTGTATGCTCGATTAATTGTGTTATTAACATGATTTATTATCGAAACGGTTTTGATTTATGACATGGCTCAGTTCTTGTGTTTAAGATCATCAATACCACGTTAAAGATGGAGTTAAACCCATATTTAGGTTTGAAACAAGTTCACGAATCGATTGGGGGTGGTTTGGGGTTGAAAAATCGGGTCCTGGAGGGTTATTGGTGTCGCCAGAGCCGCATCGGAGGCTTGCCGGCAGGCGATTGAAAAAACGGGGTGGAGAAAAGGGGGGGGGGTTGTTTTAAAGAATTTACAGCTTTGGTCCATGTGGTTTTAAAGTTTATTATTTTATGTACAAACCCTTACTAATTAAGTTTATAGATTTATAATGTCAACCCTTAAACATTAAAAATTAATTTAAATACACTTCAATTGATTTTATAAACCTTATTAATTTAATAAACTTCATAATTCAATTATTTGTTTCAATTCAATTATCAACCTCATTATTAACACTTAAACTTTACATAAAGAATTATTAATTTAATAACTAATCAAGTTATACAACTTTAAAAAAATGAAACTAAGATTACAAATTAATAGGAACATTGAGATTAAAAAAATGCAAAATGAACACCCATAGTTTTATTATTGACATAATTAACGCTTACAAGAAATAAAGGAATGTAACGATTAGTTAACAAATATTCGAATTGTCACAGTCTCCCAAACTTTAAGGAATTTCGTCCCGAAATTAAAGATGGGACTAAGCAAACAGATTAGGGTGTTTCTTCTTCATATAATCCTCGCGTTCCCAGGTAAACTCGGGTCCACGTTTATTTTCCCAACGAACTTTGACAATCGATGTGGTAGTGGTTCGGGTCTTCTTCATTATTTGATCCATGATCTCTATAGGCTTCTTAACAAAATGCAAGGAATTGTCAATTTGGATTTCATCCAAAGGAACATGTAGACTTTCATCAGCCAAGTATTTTCTTAGATTTGAGACATGAAAAACACGATGTACCCCACCAAGTTCAGAGGGTAGTTCTACCTTGTAAGCCATTTTTCCGATTCTTTTCAGGATTTTGAAATGTCCTACAAACCGTGGAGCTAATTTACCCTTCTTCCCAAAGCGAACAACTCCCTTCCATGGTGAGACTTTAAGAAAAACCATATCACCTGTGACGTACGGTAATTTTCCGTTACCAAACTCCGTTAGTTTCCGTAGGTCTTGCATACACGTGTCATGAGCACACACTAGTTGTCGTTGAATGTTGATGACTTAATAATAATTAACAATGATAAACTGATAATAATTTAATCAATAATGTGAATTATTTGTGAATTTTACCTTCTAACGTGTCAATGCGTTATATTTATTCGTGTACTTTGTAACTAGTGAAAATTATATATAATCATTACTATTGGTTAATAATACCTGTATTTTATAGTTAAAAGTGTTAAAAAAATGTTAACAAGACTAATTTTTACAAAAGGTAAGTAAAGAAGGGTTAACGGGTAATTATAATTAAATTAATTAAACAAAATAACCCAAACCCTAATTCCCCACCCCCCTTGCGACCGCAACCTCCTCAACACACACACACCTTCATTGATTTTGATAAAGAACACATCAAGAACCGAAATTGATCAAGCTTTCAAGCTAAGAATTCGAGTTTCAAACCCTAAACATCCCTAATTTGCGATTTAAGGTATGTCTTATGATGTTTTTGCGATTTTGAGGTTCTTGATGAACCCTAATTCATAATTTTAAAGAAAATTTCGAAATTGGTGATGAATCTATGTTAGTATTGTTGAGTTGATGTTAGATTGTGTGATAATTGCAAGTATTAATGTGGATTTTGGTGTTCTAGGTCATATTAGGTCAAAAGTAGAAACTTTTGATTTAAAACTTTCAAGATTGATGAGATTGGTGTATGTTTGATGTTTGTATGATGTTATTGTGTTAGCTTATGATTAGATTATGATGATTCTTGCACGAATTCGTGAATTTAAACAACATTGTTCATAAGTTACTAAAAGTAGTAACTTTTGTATATGAAAGTGGAATGTTTGATGAGAATGGGATGTTTTAATGTTAATAGGTTGTTACTTATGCTACATGAATGATTGATGATGCATGATATGTAGGAATTTGTGTGAAATTGGGCACCTTGATCACCAATTTCCTAAATTAGTAACTTTGGTATATGGTGCACGCGTGCTTTGATCAATAGTGAATGTTGGTGTGATTAAAGGGTATATAATCACTAGGTTAGGTGTGCCATGGGTGAACTAGTATTGAAATTGGTAAAAAGTTGGGTTCTTGATTTTATTTCCTAAAAGGTAATCTTTTATGACACAAAGTGTATGGTTTTGTGATTTTGCTTATTGTGTGAATGTTAGAAGCATACTAGTGGTTACGAATGGTGTTTGGACTTGTTAAAATACATGATCTAGGTTATATGGGTGGATGATAAACTAATTGGGTCATTTACAGTAAATGTTGGGAAATGTGCTATAATGTGTTATAATGCTTAAACTACTATGATATGGGAGTATGCAAGTGGATTTGAGTTATGCATGCTGGTTTGAATGTTTTATTTGAGTTATGATAAACATGATGACTTATGCGCGTAACATGGGAACTTGTGTAAATCTGACTGCTTATGTGATATACAAATTGTCTGAACAAGTATACAACTTAACATGTCACCAACGAGTCAATGGGTCAACTGGGTCAACGTGTCTTGTTTTTCCAAAACCTGAGTCCATGTGTTTATAGAGCACTTAGGGTTTAATGATGATTTTGTGTACATGTACTCATGTACTTGCTATTCTAGGTAACCTCTGAAAGTTGTCTTTCCTCTCTTTTCAAGTTAAACACTTATATCATTTATGTGCACATCAGGTGAGTTCAACGCCCCACCTTTATTTACCTCTCTTTTTGGGGGAGAAAGCCCTATTTTAAATGCTTTACTTTTATAACACGTGTTTAGTAAAACATAGTGTGATATATACCATAGAAAGCCTTCACACTTTTGGATCATTACTTAAGGAATCTAGCGGGAAATCTTGGGTAGTACTACTGGGTTGGAGAAGCCCCACCCACGTGACCGTAAGTCAACGGGTGCAATATTGTCCTAAACTACTAACATCGTCACGACCTGGTATGTCATGGCGGGAGGCAAATAAACAAACATAATCAGCTTCGATCGCGAAATCACTATTGTTCTTTACTAATGAAATTAGACTAGCTATCTTTTTTAATACACTTGTTCATATTATATTTTACTAACGCTATTGTTTCTGATGATTACAAACTCTTGAACTCACCAACCATCGTGTTGACACTTTAGTATGCTTTTCTCAGGTTGTATCTAGCAGCTGCCCATAGGAGCACGCACGAGTGTCACATGCTTTGTTCAAACTTTGTTTTACTTTTCAATTCAACATATACTTACATACTTTAGTTTGGGTGCGTGTTTTTTGCGCAGTTTACATTTAGTACTTTGGGTTTTGAATTTTTTACAAAATGCTTTCGCAATTGTTTTAAAATTACTAACTCTGACTTATTTTATACGTTGGATATAGTGTCATTCTGAGTAACTAATGACTGGGATCCTGGTTTGTCACACGCCTCGCGTCAAAACCCTGCACACGGATATTGAGGGTGTGACGGATTGGTATCAGAGCCATTGGTTATAGAGAACTAGGTTGCATACACACTAGTCTATAACCGCACACAGTTAGTTAGTTACTTGTTCCTTATTCCTCTTCTGTAAACTCATTGGCATACACATCACATACGCTACAGTATGGCATCATCTTCATGAGCTACGGGTAAGAGACCAGTAGGTTCGGATTCCCCTACACATTCTGAGTCCCCTCCTTTTCCTCCTATACCCGACCGAACACCTGAGTGGCCATGACTTGACTACCTTCTTAGAGAGATAAACTGGGATCAACCATTCGTATTGATGGAATGCTATCCTCTACAGGATTGAGTTTCTATCCTGACTATGTGGATCATATGATATATAGGGAGCGCATGCCTGTTAAGAGGCCAAGGACTAGGAACAGTTCTGAGCAGTCTATACCTTCCCCCCCCTCCGCTAAATCAATCTACCGAGCAGATGATTGCAGCTCTGGTTGCTTCTTAGACATAGAGAAACTACGTACTCAGTGGCTTACTGGATTGGTTACAACATCAGATGCGAGAGAAAAAGAAAGAAGTGGCTGACGTGAAAGAACTCCAATACGAGTGCTATCAATATCGACGCACTTTAGTTAACAGGATGGCTCAGACAACTTACCGATCAGAGGCTCGAGACGACACCATACATGATCATGGAATGAGACTTGTTGCCTTGGAGGCACAGTTCGCTGCGATGCACATAGCTGTGGAACCCGAAGTGGAACCTAAAGAAGAAGAAGACCTTGAAGAAGAACCGGAAGAAGACCCCAAGGAAGAACCGGAGGAAGCCCCATCAGAGGAAGAAGAACCCGATGAGATAGAAGATGACAGTGATGGATCCAATGTCCTAGATTGATCTTCCTTTTTCATTTAACTTAGACTACGTAGTGTTTTTCATTTGAAAACCTATGTGGGAAGGGTTGTTTCCCACCCAACTAGAAAACTAAAAATTTTGACATTGATGGAATATTTTGTGAAATGGTTACAATTTATTTATCTTTGGTTATTATTTAATTATAAATGTTGTGGTTGATGAACTGCTTTATTTTCTTACTATCTATTATGCTTTAATGAGATGAATATATTACATGTTGCTCATTTTGGTGTTTGTGAATGTAAAGTGAAAATGGAAGCCGGTGGTAGAGAACGTGGTAGTGGACATGGCGCCGGACGTGGCGTTAGACATGGGCGCGATGCGACAACGGTTAACATGACCCCCGCAGAACTAGCTGCTCTGATTAACGAGCAAGTGCAGGCGGAAGTAGCTGCAGTGCATGCTGCACAGGTGCCCGCTGCACTGCCAGCATGTAAATGATTCGAGTGATTTGATAACCACTCAAATTGCTTGCTTAAACTATCAAACTAAACAATTTTGGCTTGTTGAAACAGGACCCCCACCCTGTACTTACAAATCTTTCATGGATTGCAAGCCCCACACCTATAATGGAGCTGAAGGTGCTGTTGGACTGGTTAGGTGGTTCGAGAAGACCGAATCAGTCTTCGCCAGATGCAACTGCCCGCTAGCTGACTAAGTAAAGTACGCGACCAGGACTCTTGAGGGCGCGACACTTTCTTGGTGGAATGCCCAGGTTCAAATGTTGGGTTAGGTTATGGCCAATGACTTACCCTGGGATGAGTTCAAGGCAATGATGACTGAGGAGTATTGCCCTAGTGATAAAGTGCAAAAGTTGGAGATAGAGCTGTGGCAGCTAAAGATGTAAGGTTCTGAGATTGAGGCCTACACCACCAGGTCTCATGAGTTGGCGACATTATGCCCCGGGATGGTGACCCCGATGCACAAGAGAATAGAGTTGTACCTTCATGGTTTGGAACCTGAAATCCAAAGCATGGTCACTGCCTCTAACCCTCCTACCATTCAGCAAGCAATTCGGTTGGCTCACAAGTTGACCGACCAGGCAGTGGAACAAGGGAAACTGCCAAAACGGGATACGGTGGCTAGTGTACCAGCAGCGGTGAGTGTACCAGACAATAAACACAAGTGGGATGGTCCAAACAACAAAGGATCAACTTCAGGCAATCAGCAACAATACCAACATCAGTAATAAATGAGGAAGTTTGACAACAACTAAGGTTTCAATCAAACTACCACTACAAATCAAGGCCAAGGAGGATACGTGGGGAAGTATCCTAAGTGCAGCTGATGCAACTACCACCACACTGGCAGGTGTTACAACTTTTGATGCCAGCGTTGTGGGAAAGCTGGACACGCGGTGAGGATTGCCGTGGTGAATTGATAAGGAAGCCACAACAACCCCAAGAAACACCAAAAGGTTGCTTTGAGTGTGGAAAAGAAGGGCACAACAAGAGAAATTGCCCTTAGCTGAAGAAAAATGGCAACGATACGGGAAAGAACAGGAACAACAACAACAACGCAGGCAATGGCGGAAACAATGGTGGCAATAATGGTGATGCTAAGGGAAGATCCTTCGTTATGGGTTCAGGTGAGGCTCTAAATGACCCTACCACTGTTACTGGCAAATTTCTAGTTAATGGTCATTTTGCTTCTATATTATTTGATACTGGAGCCGATAGGAGTTTTATTTCCACTAAATTCAGTAGTCTTATAAATGATATGCCTTCTACCTTGGATATCCCGTATACTGTAGAGTTAGCTGATAGTAAACAAATTCACATCACGCACGTTCATAAGGGTTGTAAGATAAAACTGGCCGGAAATGTTTTCTACATATATCTTATGCCCATTACACTCGGGAGCTTTGATGTGGTTATGGGAATGGATTAGCTATCCGGAAAACAGGGAGAGGTAGTGTGCCATGAGAAGATTATACATATTCCTCATGAGGATGGATACGTTTTTTCGGTTAAGGGAGAAAAGAGTGGTGCGGTGATAGGCATCATATCAATCATGAAGGCGCAAAAGATGCTACGTAAAGATCGACTAGCTATACTGGCCTTGGTGACCGACAAACAACAAGAGGAAAGGAAGATGGAGGATATTCCAGTGGTTTGTGATTTTCTAGAGGTGTTTCCAGTGGACCTACCTAGATTACCACTTCATCACCAAGTGGAATTCCAGATTGAGTTGACTCCCGGTGTTGCCCCGATTACTAGAGCACCTTATCGATTAGCACCAAATGAATTAGAGTTGTCAGCACAACTTCAGGAGCTGTTAGATAAGGGTTTTATCCGACCTAGCTCATCACCTTGGGGAGCCCCTGTTCTTTTTGTTAAGAAGAAGGATGGTACATTTCGGATGTGCATTGACTATAAGGAGTTGAACAAGGTCACAGTCAAGAATCGGTATCCCTTGCCTCGTATTGATGATCTGTTCGATCAACTTTAGGGATCTAGTTACTACTCTAAGATTGATCTAAGATCTGGTTATCATCAATTATGAGTCTGAGAGGAAGACATCTCGAAGACGACATTCAAGACTCGCTATGGCCATTATGAATTCTTGGTCATGCTGTTTGGGTTGACTAATGCACCGGCGGTGTTCATGGATCTCATGAACCGCGTGTGTAAACCCTACCTTGATCAGTTTGTTATCATGTTTATCGATGACATATTGATCTATTCCAAGAACAAGGAGGAACACGAATAGCACCTACGATTGATCTTAGAATTGTTGAAGAAGGAGCAATTATATGCTAAATTCTCCAAGTGTGACTTTTGGATATGAGAAGTGAGTTTCTAGGTCACATTGTGAATGGGAAAGGAATTCATGTAGATCCTACAAAGGTGGAAGCAATCAAGAATTGGACGGTTCCTAAGACGCCCAGTGAGATACGTCAATTCCTTGGATTGGCGGGATACTATCGACGTTTCATTGAAGGATTTTCCAAGATAGCTCAACCCCTCACTGCCTTGACACATAAAGGTACAATGTTTAAATAGGGAGGAAGTCAAGAATCAGCTTTCCAGTTATTGAAACAGAAACTCTACAGCGCACCAATACTGTCACCACCGGAAGGAACTGATGAATTCATGGTGTACTATGATGCATCAATTCAGGGACTGGGTTGTGTCTTGATGCAGCGAGATAAGGTGATAGCCTATGCCTCAAGACAACTGAAGGTTCATGAAAAGAACTATACCACCCATTACTTGGAATTGGGTGCAGTGGTTTTTGCCTTGAAGATCTGGAGACATTACTTGTACCGTACCAAATGCACCATTTACACCGATCACAAGAGTCTTCTGCATATCTTTGAGTAGAAGGAACTAAACATAAGGCAATGACGCTGGGTGGAGTTACTGAGAGATGATGATTGCACTATCAAGTGTCATCCGGGGAAGGCAAACGTGGTTGCCGATGCACTAATCCGGAAAGAAACAATCAAGCCTAGGTGAGTGCGAGCTTTACAGCTTACTATCAGCACTCAACTGCTTGAACAAATTAAGGAAGCACAGACAAAAGCATTAAAAGCAGAAAATATTAGGTCTGAATCATTGCGTGGGATGGATAAACAGCTTGAGATGAAAGCTGACGGGATTTGTAATTTCATGGATAGACTTTAGGTGTCTGTCTATGGAAATCTAAGAGACTTGGTTATGAGTGAGGCACACAAGTCTAAATATTCTATACATCCTGGATCCGATAAGATGTATCCTTCTCTGAAGGCGCACTGCTGGTGGTCTAACATGAAGGCGGATGTAGCTACATATGTGAGCAAGTGCCTGACCTGCTCGAAGGTAAAAGTGGAGTATCAGAAACCATCTGGACTATTACAACAACCTGAGATTTCTATGTGTAAGTGGGAACAGATCTCAATGGATTTCATTACTAAACTACCCCGGACTAATACTGGTTGTGACACGATATGGGTTATCGTAGATCGATTAACGAAGTCCGCTCATTTCTTGGCAATCAAAGAAATGGATAAGATGGATAAGTTGACTCAAATCTATCTGAAGGAAGTAGTCTCTCGGCATGGAGTGCCAATCTCAATTATTTCTGACCGTGATGCTCGTTTTACATCGCACTTCTGGCAGTCATTGCAGAAATCTTTGGGTACGCGACTGGACATGAGTACTGCTTATCATCCGTAAACTGATGGTCAAAGTGAGCGTACCATACAGACGTTGGAGGACATGCTACGTGCTTGTGTGATTGACTTCGGGAATAACTGGGAAGTTCACCTACCATTGGTGGAATTTTCTTACAACAATAGTTCTCACACCAGCATAAAGGCAACACCATTTGAAGCCTTGTATTGATGGAAATATAGATCACCAGGGCAGAAGTTGGTGATAGCCAATTGACTGGTCCTAAATTAGTACACGAGACCACCGAGAAGACTGTACAAATAAGGAACCATATGGCTACAGCGCGCGATAGACAGAAAAGTTATGCTGACAAGCGATGAAACCCCATAGAGTTTCAGGTTGGTGACAAAGTCTTATTGAAAGTCTCACCATGGAAAGACGTGATTTGATTTGGTAAAAGAGGAAAGCTAAATCCGAGATACGTGGGACCATTTGAGATATTGGAAAGAATAGGTCCGGTGGAAGTGCAAATAGATGATGTATTTCATATCTCAAACTTGAAGAAGTGCTTAATGGACAAAATAATGGTAGTAGCGCTTGAGGAAGTGCAAATAGATGAGTAATTAGGTTTCATTGAGGAATCAGTCGAGGTGATGGATCATGAGGTAAAGACACTTAAGCAAAGCAAGATACCCATAGTCAAAGTTCGTTGGAACTGGAGACGTGGACCGGAATTCACGTGGGAACGTGGGGACCAGATGAAGCTTAAATACCCTCAACTATACGAAAAGACGATGCCAGCAGGTGAAGGTACTGATTAAATTCTGGGACAAAATTTCTTTCAACATGGGGATAATGTGACAACTCACCCGAAACTCACTGGGTTACTTTGTGCCAATGTAGTAGACCAGTGATGGAACATACCATATAGCGCAATTTTTGGGACAAAAATTCTTTCAACATAGGGATGATGTGACATCCAGTAATTTTCAGTTACCATACTCTGTTAGTTTCCTTTAGGTCTTGCATACACGTGTTATGAGCACGCACTAGTTGTTGTTGAATGTTGGTGACTTAATAATAATTAACAATAATAAGCTTTTAATAATTTAACCAATAATGTGATTATTAAGTTATGCTTATGTGTTTACGCGATTTAAATATTATTTGTGAATTTTACCTTGTAACGTGTCAATGTGTTATATTTATTCGTGTACTTTGTAATTAGTGAAAATTAAATATAAACATTATTATTGGTTAATAATACCTGCATTTTATAGTTAAAAGTGTTAAAAAGAATGTTAACAAGACTAATTTTTACAAAAGGTAACTAAAGGAGGGTTAACGGGTAATTATAATTAAAATAATTAATCAAAATAACCCAAACCCTAATTCCGCACCCCCCTTGCGACCGTAACCTCCTTAACACACACACACCTTCATCGATCTAGATCAAGAACACATCAAGAACCAAAATTGATCAAGCTTTCAAGCTAAGAATTCGAGTTTCAAGACCTAAACATCCCTAATTTGCGATTTAAGGTATGTATTATGATGTTTTTGTGATTTTGAGGTTCTTGATGAACCCTAATTCATGATTTTAAATAAACATTCAAAATTGGTGATGAATCTATGTTAGTATTGTTGAATTGATGTTAGATTGTGTGATAATTGCAAGTATTAATGTGGATTTTGGTGTTCTAGGTCATATTAGGTCAAAAGTAGAAACTTTTGATTTTAAACATTCAAGATTGATGAAATTGGTGTATGTTTGATGTTAGTATGATGTTATTGTGTCATCTTATGATTAGATTATGATGATTCTTGCACGAATTCGTGAATTTAAACAACATTGTTCATAAGTTACTAAAAGTAGTAACTTTTGTATATGAAAGTGTAATGTTTGATGATAATGGGATGTTTTGATGTTAATAGGTTGTTACTTATGCTACATGACTGATTGATGATGCATGATATGTAGGAATTTGTGTGAAATTGGGCATCTTGATCACCAATTTCCCAAATTAGTAACTTTGGTATATGGTGCACGTGTGTTTTGATCAATAGTGAATGTTGGTGTGATTAAAGGGTATATAATCACTAGGTTAGGTGTGCCATGGGTGAACTAGTATTGAAATTGGTAAAAAGTTGAGTTCTTGATTTTATTTCCTAAAAGGGGAAACTTTTATGACACAAAGTGTATGGTTTTATGATTTTGCTTATTGTGTGAATGTTAGGAGCATGCTAGTGGTTACGAATGGTGTTTGGACTTGTTAAACTACATGATCTAGGTTATTTGGGTGGATGATAAGCTAATTGGGTCATTTTGAGTAAATGTTGGGAAATGTGCTATAATGTGTTATAATGCTTAAACTACTATGATATGGGAGTATGCAAGTAGATTTGAGTTATGCATGCTGGTTTGAATGTTTTATTTGAGTTATGATGAACATGATGACTTATGCGCGTAACAGGGGAACTTGTGAAAACCTAACTTCTTATTTGATATACAAATTGTCTGAACAAGTATACAACTTAACATGTCACCAACAGGTCAATGGGTCAACTGGGTCAACGTGTCTTGTTTTTCCAAAACCTTGAGTCCATGTGTTTATAGAGCACTTAGGGTTTAATGATGATTCTGTGTACATGTACTCATGTACCTGCTATTCTAGGTAACCTCTGAAGGTTGCCTTTCCTCTCTTTTCAAGTTAAACACTTATATCATTCGTGTGCACATCAGGTGAGTTCAACGCCCCACTTTTATTTACCTCTCTTTTTGGGGGAGCAAGCATACCCTACTTTAAACACTTTACTTTTATAACATGTGTTTAGTAAAACATAGTATGATATATACCATTGAAAACCCTCACACTTTCGGATCGTTAACTAAGGAATCTAGCGAGAAATCTTGGGTAGTACTACTGGGTCTGACAAGCCACACCCTTGTGACCGGAAGTCAACAGGTGCAATATTGTCCTAAACTACTAACATCATCACGACCTGGTATGTCGTGGCAGCAGGCAAACAAACAAACATAGTTAGCTTCGATTGCGAAATCACTATTGTTCTTTACTAATGAAATTAGACTAGCTATCTATTTTAATACACTTGTTCATGTTATATTTTACTAATGCTATTGTTTCTGATGATTACAAACTCTTGAACTCACCAACCATCGTATTGACACTTTAGTATGCTTTCTCAGGTGGCATCTAGCAGCTGCCCATAAGAGCACGCATGAGTCAAGCATGCTTTGGTCAAACTTTGTTTTACTTTTGAATTCAATATATACTTACATACTTTAGTTTGGGCGCGTGTTTTTTGCGCAATTTACATTTAGTACTTTGGGTTTTGAATTATTTAAAAAACGCTTCCACAATTGTTTTAAAATTACAAACTCTAACTTATTTTATACGTTGCATATAGTGTCGTTCTGAGTAACTAATGACTGGGATCCTGGTTTGTCACACGCCTCGCGGTAAAAACCCACACGCGGATTTTGAGGGTATGACACCACCGAGCTGGAATTCTTACGACTTGCGTCTTTTATCTGCATAACTCTTTTGTCAACTTGTAGCCACCTTAATATTATCATGGATTTTAGAAATTTTATTGGTCATTTCTTGAATAAGTTCAGGACCGGTAATGAATTTTTCACTGATGTCGGTCCAACAAATCGGAGATCGGCATTTACGACAATAAAGTGTTTTGAACGGTGCCATCTTAATGCTTGAGTGATAACTGTTGTGATAAGAAAATTCTGCTAATGCTAAATGCTATCCTAGTCACCACCGCAATCAAGGACACAGACGTAACAAATCCTCGAGAGTCTGGATAGTTCGCTCATTTTGTCAGTCCGTTTGAGGATGGTAAATTGTGCTTGAATCCAATTGAGTACCCAATAGTTCTTACATTGACGACCAAAAGTGTGGAGTAAAACGGGCATCTCGATTAGATATGATGTGTAATGGCACACCATGACGACTCATAATCTCATCGATGTAGATACGAGCCACCTTTGAAGTTTTATAAAAGTCACGCATGGGTATGAAATGTGCTGTTTTGGTCAGGTGGTCGACAATGAACCAGATACTATCATGTCCACGAGAAGTACGAGGTAACTTGGTTATGAAATCAGTGGATATGTGTTCCCATTTTCATAAAGGGATCTCGGTTTGCTACATTAATCCACTAGGACGTTGGTGATCTACTTTGAGCTTTGCACATATAAGGCATTTGGATACATAATAACCAATATCCTTCTTCATCCCTAGCTACCTGTATTGTCCTCGTAGGTCCATATACATCTTATCAGAAAGGGTGAATGGAATAGCGAGTTTGACGAGCTTTGTTCATGATGAAAGTACGAAGATCATCATGATTAGGAACCCGGAGTTGATTTAAGAAGTATAACATACCATTCGGTTTTGTTTCAAGCTGTAAACGAACATCATATGTCAATTCTTCATCCACTTTTCCCTCAGCTACAACAACTTGCTGAGCTTTGCGAACTCGATACTCAAGGTCGCTATCAATCCTTATATTGTGAAGCATAACAGTAGTCTTATTGACATCTACGTGAATCTCTGTTGGTCCATTTGATAGGTTTTCAGTGCAGAAGATGGTTTGAATCGTTCAATACCAAAGACACACAACACACACAAAGATTTAAAGAACAAAAGAAGACCAAAATGTATTCAAATATGTTTCAATAAGCAACAATACACAATGGAATGAAATAAGCTCAATATATTCAATAAGAAACAACTTACAATAGCCTCTTGCAACAGAAATATTCG
>BJCO01000770.1:0-11953 GCA_018326465.1 Flaveria floridana | reverse complement strand
GTTTTTGGTAAAGAAGAATGTGCTAAGGTTGAGATTGTAAAGGAGCTTGAAGAAGTGATCGATGAAGTAGAGAAAGTTTGTGATGAAAAGGACTGTTTTGGTATAACTGTTGAGATCACTCCAGCTCATGATGAACTCAAGGAAGAAGTGACTGTTGAGCTTACTCCAGTCCACATTGTCATTCCAACTGCTAAAGAAGGAAAGGATACAGCTGTTAAGGATACTCCAGATTCTGCTCAGAATTTAAAAGAAAATGTTGTTGAGACTATTCCAGCAAAAGTTGTAGAAAGACTTGTTCAAAAGGCCTTCATGGGGAACGTAGTCCATGAAGAGACGAAGAGGAAACCTGACACCGATGAGGTATACATTTTTCTTTGTTCTAATGATTGTATTGAAAAGATACAAAGACATAGAGTTCATAACGAGCATCTGATCTTAGAAGTTGAGAAACTTCAATATCAAGCTTGTAAATATAAATCTGATGAGAAAATATATAAAGAAAAGATAGATGGTTTAAACAAATCAATTAATCAATCAAAATTAGATTTATATGATAAAAAAAACATAAATGATTTGACAAATCATAACGATGAGCTATCTTTAGAAATAAATAAACTAAACTATGAACTCTTGTCTACTAAATTGAGTGTCAAGAAATTTGAATTATCTTCAAACATGGTTGAAGGTATCATCAAATCTCAAATGACACAAAAGATTAATGGTGGTAAAGGTGGAATTGGATATTCTAACATTGCACCACCAATTAATCATGACTGTTCATCTTTACCTTCATCAATCAATACTTGTGATGAAGAGACTTATGGCTTAGGTTTTCAACCAAAATCCGACTTAAAACCTTCAGTTAATGTGTCATTGACTGTTGATCCTGTCATAACAACTGCAATCAAAATTAATCCTGATAATTCTTTTGCAGAAAATGTGTAGAGGGAAGGGTTGGTTGTAGAGTGGGAGAGTGATGATGAATTAGTATTTGAGAAAAATAAAACTTGTATTGAAAATCACGTTTGTAATTCATCATCAAATATTAATGAAAGTTCTAAAGTTTCTTTTGTTTCAAACGATTGTTTAAAACTATCAAACAAAGCAAAGAAACTTAAATCAAAATTTGAATATAAGACTAAAGAAAAGAAAAGATTTACACCATCAGTATCTGACTTGAAAACTGATTTCAAGAATAGATTTTTTTCAAAAGGCAACATTGATAAGGAAGATTATATTTTTAAGGAAACCAATGGAAGTTTCTTTAAAAATAAATCTCTTGTTACTGCTAATACTGTGAAACAAGATGTTTGTAGCACAGGTACAAAACACAATGGTCCTATTCCAGTACTTTCAAGTCACAAAGACAAAGATCAAACAAAAGCCTTGTTAGCAACTAAAGAGACTCACTCTCTTAGGACAGATTCAAAAGAACAAGGAAAACGAGATACTGTTAAGGAATCTTTTGGCCAAAGAAATACTAAAGCCAGATTTTTATGATAACTATGGAAGTTATCATCAACAGTTTGAGAAAACAACTCAAGTGCAAAATGTGTATCAAACTATGTATTGTTATGTATGTGGAAAGCCTAACCACATGGCTTGGAATTGTCGTCATCGAACATTAACAAGTAAACAAAAGTTTCATAATTCTATTGCAAATAATAGAAAAGAATTCTTTCTTAGTGCTAAATTTAAAAGAAATTTGGATCAATCAAAATCAGTTCATGATAAAAAAAAAGATCATCCAATCATAACTTTGCAAAAAGAAACTGCTAACAAGAAACCTTTATCTGTTAATGATGACAACTCAATTACTCCATAAAGTATAGTTAAGAAATTGGTTTCACATCTGGTCAAGCCAATACAAAATTGGAAAATAAAAGTACAGGAACCAGAACCTAATTTTGTTGAAGATTATATCTTCAATGATAAAAGACATACGATACTGAAATCTGTATCATATTTGGATGAAAATGGTCAAGTCAACTATGGCTTGGGTTCCTAAAAATGAATGAATATTTTATTTGTGCAGGAACATCCAAGACCTAGCATCAATAGTGTTTGGCATGTTGACAGTGGATGTTCAAGGCACATGACTGGTAATATATCCTTGTTAAACAATATCAAACCATATAACAGAGGATATATTATTTTTGCTGGAGACAAAGGAGGTAAAATTACAAAGAAAGGTACGGTGTCAAATGGTTTATTAAGTTTTGAAGATGTCAACTTTGTAGAGGAACTAAAATATAATTTGTTAAGTGTCTCTCAAATCTGTGACAAACAATATTCCACCCATTTCACTGATAAAAAATGTTTAATCCTAAAACTAGGATTTGTAATACCTGATGAGCGGATTTTATTAAGAACTCTGAGAGAAAACGACACATACCTACTTGACATGAATGGATCTCATTCATTCGTAACTAAGTCATGTTTATTGTCTAAAGCCTCAGAGAGTGATTCATTGTTATGGTATCATCGTCTTGGCCATGTAAACATTAAGAACATGAACAAGTTGGTTAGAGGTAATCATGTTATTGGTCTACCATTGAAAGAATTTCAATTAACTGAACATTGCTTACCATGTTCAAAAGGAAAACAACATAAATTGCCTCATAAACCAGTTGATCATACAAAAATTGACTTTATCTTATAATTATTACACATGGATTTGTTTGGTCCAGTGAATGTTTTGAGTTTAGGACGTCATGCATACTGTTTAGTCATTATTGATGATTTTTCTAGATTTACTTGGGTTTTCTTTTTAGAAACCAAAGATAAGACACCTCATTTGCTGATAAAGTTCCTAACTCTAGTGGAGAATCAGACTGACAAAACTGTCAAATGCATTCGAAGTGATAATGGCACTGAGTTTTGTAACCGAACATTGAATGAATTCTGTGATTCAAAGGGGATAGCAAGGCAAATCAGTTTAGCAGGAACTCCACAACAAATTGGAGTTGTTGAAAGGAGAAATATAACATTAATTGAATCTGCCAGAACGATGTTATCAGCAGCCAAATTACTTTCAATCTTTTGGGCTGAAATTGTTAACACTTCTTGTTATGTTCAGAATCATGTTTTAATCAATAAATAACAAACTATGACTCCTTATGAAATCTTTTTCAAACATAAACCTAAAGTCAAATATTTTAAAACATTTGAATGTTGTTGTACTGTGCTAAACACATCTGACTCGGAATCTAAGTTTGATGAAAAAGCTGATGAATGTTACTTTGTTGGATATTCAGCCAATAAAGTTGCATATAGGGTTTATAATAAAAGATCTAAACAAATCACTGAGTCATTTAATATTGATTGACACGAATCTAATAAAACAGATGTTGGTTCTGCACCTTCATGGGTTTACGATAATTTAATCATTCGTCTGTTAAATCTACTGGTTCTACTCCTTTGACCACATCTATTCAGGATTTGTTTGTTGATGACGTTGGATCTAATTTATCTCTAGCACAAGGAATATCTTCAAACATACCTGCTTCTGTACCAAACATAGCTGCTTCATAGGATTCTGAATCTGATATTATTCAGTCTGATTCTGTGGTTAAGCAAGATTCACAAATGTCTGATCAAAGTTGTTCTTCTACACAAGATGATCACATTGATGCTATCCAAGTTCCTTTTGATGATTTCTCTATTCCTAATAATTTTCATCAAGAGGACGATATCGTGTATCATTCTGAAGGAGGAAACACTGTTGAAGAACCAGTGGGTCATATGTCTAACCTAGACGAAGTTATATCTGAAGATGTCATTCCTCAGCAGATAATTCATAAAGATCATCCAACTAAAGCCATTATTTATTCATTATCACAAGGCGTTCAGACTCGAAGTCGTTCTGGAACAATAAATACATGTTTATACTCTTGTTTTATTTCACAAATAGTGCCAAAGAATGATGAAATGGCATTGAAAGAAAACAGTTGGGTAGAGGCAATGTAAGACGAGCTGATGCAATTCAAGAAGCTTAATGTTTGTCATCTGTGTGAACTACCTAAGGGTAAGTTGCCAATCGGAACAAAATGGATATTTAAGAATAAAACGGATGAGAAAGATGTCATTGTTCGTAACAAGGCTAGACTTGTCGTACAAGGATTCTATCAAATTAAAGGGCATGATTATGATGAAGTATATGCTCCAGTTGCAAGACTTGAAGCTATACAGATATTTTTGGCGTTTGCTTCATACAAGAATTTCAAAGTTTATCAGATGGATGTCAAAACTGCCTTTTTGTATGGTGAAATGAAATAAGAAACCTACGTCTGCCAACCACCAAGCTTTTAAGATCCAGATCATCCTAACTATGTCTACAAGTTAGACAAAGAACTTTATGGCTTACATCAAGCACCCCATACTTGGTATGCTACTTTTACTGAACATTTGCTTGCAAATGGATATAGAAGAGATGCTATTGATCAAACATTATTCATAAGAAAGACTGGTGATGATTTGATTCTTGTTCAAGTTTACGTCAATGATATTATCTTTGGATCTACGAACGATGACATGTGCAAGGAATTTGAAGTGGTCATGAAGAAGAAATTCGAGATGAGCTCACTTGGAAAAACATCATTCTTCTTGGGTATCCAAGTTAAACAGGATGATAAAGGAATTTTGATTCATCAAGAAAAGTATATTCATACTATACTTGATAAATATAAGTTTTAAGACTCCAGTATTGCTCATACTCCTATGTCTTCTCGTCCCACTTTGACTCCAGATCTCACAGGAGAAGATGTTGATCAACACATGTATCGATCAATGATCAGCTCTCTGATGTATCTTACTGCAAGCAGACCGAACATCATGTTTCTTGTTTGTCAGTGTGCATGTTATCAAAGTAATACAAAGGAATCTCACATGAAAGCTGTCAAGTGGATTTTCAAGTATCTCAAAGGTCAACCAACACTTCGTCTTTGGTATCCTAAAAACTCCGATTTCAATTTATTTGCTTATACTGATAGTGATTATGCAGGTTGTAACTTGGAAAGAAAATCAACTACTGGTGGATGTCAATTTTTTGGAAACAGGATGATTTCATGGCAATGCAAGAAGCAGCACATAGTGTCTACTTCCACTGTAGAGGCTGAATATGTGGCTACATCAAGTTGTTGTTCATAAATTGTTTGGATTCAGTAACAATTACTTGATTATGGCCTTAATTTTTATGACACTAAAATTCTGTGTGATAATATTGTAGTGTTAAACATAGTGAAGAATCCAATTCAACACTCAAAGACAAAACTGTCACACCCTAGGCCCAGGTAGGGTGGAACGTCACAGACTAGCAACAACATATGGCAGCGGAAACAAACCATCATAAGAGCGCAAAAGGAGAGAACATCACATGGCATTAATGTTTAAAGTAAACTCGGGCTAAGGGTAAGTCTAGCTCCCAAATGAAACGAGTACATACAACATCAGTACAAATTGTTTCCAACAAAAATAAATGTAAATTTCTCAAAATGTTTCAAAAAAAAACAAGCCAATGCCATGGTCACGGTACTAGGTCTAGGTCTTCTACAACCGCTAAACTCCCTTTATGGATTAGCTGAAACATGCTCAAAAAAAATTATGTCAACTAAAATGTTGGTGAATTGAAGTGCTTAAAGTTTAAAAACAAAAGATTTCAATAGAATCCACATTTGATTTAAAAAGAATCATAGTTTTACTGTTGTGGGGGGAATCACAATCAACCCTGCACTCAGTCCCGGCTAGCCTCTTCAAAAGTTATGTTGTGCCGGTTAATCCCGAAGGAAGAACTGAGCCTCAAAACAGTGGACCATACCTGCCGGATGGTTCACCCTATTATCTTATAAAAACTTGTCACATGCCACAAATTACCCCATAGGATCTCAGTGTGGTACCCTTCCCGTTCATCACGGAAGGCACTGTGTGTGGAGGATTCCCCAAGTAGATCTACCCATACAAAACAAGCGGTTCACACAAGAATGAATGATCGTGATACAAATAAAAGCAGGTTCTAACATTAACCCCAACATTCAAGTATCATACAATAACTCATAAATGATTTCAGTTTAAGCATAGCATATTTCATCCCAAAAACAGTAGTAAAAAGCGAACACTAGAACTCACCTTAAGGTTCAAGCAAAGGATTCTTCGTGTACCGGGAAAAGTCTCAAGTCTAGCACCATACCATCAAGATTTAAGTGATAGGCTACTGATTCTAAGGTTATGGAAGGTGCACTAGGTGTGCCATGAGGTTGAGTGTCCGCTTAGATTTTGATTTGCTTAGACTTGTAGAGAAAGTTTCCTTTTATAGTAAGTTCTGGTTTTTTTGGGAAAAATACATGTTTTGCTATGTTGGATCAGTTATAAAAGTTAGTTTAAGTTCACTAAATTATTATTAGCCCAAGGGGGTCGGTTTACAGGGATTTGGCAGAATTTACAGTTTAGTCCTCCAAGTTTCAAAATTTACAATTTCTACCCCCAAAGATTGTTTTCTTGCACTTAATGACTTTTATGGCCACATAACAGCTTTTTGGGGTTAAGTAACTCATTTTAAATAAGTTAACTCCCAATTTTTCAGAATTTAGGTTCGGGTTTAGAATTCTTATGTTTTACGTTACCGGTTACGGTAAAACCGAAGGTTTTTAACGGTCAAGTATTAATTTACTATATTTTGAGTCTTAAGCCTTTAAATATCATTTTAAGGACTTTTTGATAAGTTTCAAATCTGTTGAGAATGTATTTTAAGCCTATTTTAGTTGAAAGCCTCGTTTTTAGGTTTAACTTGTTATAACGCGTTTTTACCCGTAATTGACCGTTTAACAGCTTGTTTGACCAATTTTTCAACACCTTTAAATCTTATAGCACCTAACTTACTGAAATAGCATAATTTCCATGGATTTTTGGTTTTATACATTATTTCTAAGATTTTTCCTCAAAAAGTCACCCGGTTAGTACCCGTTTTTAGTTAAAAATTTCCTTTAATTGTCTTTGGCCATTTAATTAACAAATCCAATCCAAAACACTTTGTTAACCCTTTTTGAGCCAGTTATACTGTTTAAGATGATTAAAATCCAAGTTTTATTATTTTTAAGTTGTTTCACCATCTTTCGGGTCCCCAAATATGTCCAAAATGCTTACAATCCCTACTTTTATAAGTTTTCAGCCATTGACAACTCATCATACACACAATATCATCCAAAACTTACTGAACTAATGAACCTAACTCACGGTTTCATCATATAACCCAAGAACAAGTTGAAACATCGTGATTACACCATTTTCACCTATTACACATGTGTAAAACGTTATAACTCATGTTTAAACATTACCAAAACCTTTTGTAACTTTAAAAACCGGTTAGAAGGTTAGAAAACTATTTTTGAGTAGGTTTAAATCTTTGCTTCAAAGGGTTACAAGATGTGCAAGTTAGATGGTGCAACGACACCCAAAAAGAGGGTTTTCATGGTGTAAATCAGGTTACACCCATAGAATGACATGTATATCGAGTGAGATACCTTCAATAATGTTAAAATCTTCTCAAGAACAAGGTTGTAGCAGCTAGTTTCTTGTAGATCAAAAAATGGTAAGATTTTCGTGAGAAAAGTGAAGAAAACACAAGATATAGCCAAATCGGGTATAAGGTGGCTTACATTTCGGATGTTCCACGTGTTTGGGAGGATTTTGAGAGTTTGAGAGTTGTTGAATCTCAAACCAAGGCTGGAGATGTCGAACACAATGGAACCTTACACCCGAAAGCTCACAAAACTTCACCTTCTTGCGGGTTTGAGCTTGGCCGATCCTAGTGATGTTGTGTTCTTCGAATATATGGCTGGAAATAGAGAGGATTTGAGGTGTAGTGTGTGTGTTTTCTGCTATACTGAACCGAGAGATAGATCAGAGTAAGAGAGGAATGAAGGGTGTAGTGTGTGTGTAGTGTGTTGCATGAGATGGTATTGGAGGATGAAGAGGTGGTGTAGAGAAGAATGGATTGGTGGAGGGAGTGGCGAGAGGGGGGGCGGCCGAGCTTGTCTTGTAGTGTGGGGGTTTTAGTTTTAAAATTTTAATTTTAATTGGTAAATAATATCGTGTAGTATTAACTTATAGTGTAGTGTAGTATATTAGATGGTAAAATTTAGTTAGTTGTTAAGTATTGTGCATGATCATGCATGCATTAATCCGAGAATTATGTGTTCATACACATTTTAATTGTTTCAAATATGATTTAATTTTTGCAAGGGTGACTAATTGACTTTCCCGGAACACTAAGTTTCCCTAAGCTAAAGCTTGAACTAGCTAAATCATCATAAAAAGGCACATGAAATAACAAAAATGGTAATAATAACAACAATAGTAATAATGCTAATAATAATATTAGCAATGATATTAACATTAATATTAATTGAATGGGTAATGATGCAGGTTGATAAAAGTTAGAATTATGACCTAGAGGTCGGTTGTCATATTCTCCCACCGTATAGGAAATTTCGTCCTGAAATTTTAGCTTCTATTAGATCCAGAATGGGTGGGTTTGAAGTGGTGCGGATAACTCTTTCTCATCTCATCTTCTCGCTCCCAAGTGAATTCAGGTCCTCGCCTAGAATTCCATCTTACCTTGACCTTAGGTATGCTGCTTCGTCTGAGTTTCTTGAACAGTCGGTCAGTGATCTCTATAGGCTCTTCCACAAAGTTTAGCTTGTCATTAATCCTAGCTTCCTTCAATGGTAACTCCATGGTCTTATCTACCATGCATTTCTTTAAATTGACACATGGAAGGTGTCATATATGTAACTTAACTCCTGACGTAACTTTAATTTATATGCCACGGGGCCAATCCTTGCTAGTATCTCAAATGGTCCAATGTATCTCGGGCTTAATTTTCCTTTCCTTCCAAACCTCATAGTTCCCTTCCATGGTGTTACTTTTAGCATTACCCTATCACCCACTTGGAATTCTAAAGGTTTTCGTTCTGTCAGCGTATTTCTTATGACGGTCTCTGGCTGCTCTTAAACGCTCCTTGATTTTGAATATCTTATCGGTGGTCTCCAACATGATGTCGGGTCCCATTACATGGCTATCACCGATCTCATTCCAACTCAATGGTGATCGGCATTTCCTACCATATAGGGTCTCATACGGAGCTGCCTTTATACTTGCGTGGTAACTATTATTATAAGAGAACTCCACCAAAGGAAGATGGTTGTCCCAGTTCCCACCAAAGTCAATCACACAAGCTCTTAGCATATCTTCTAAGGTTTGAATGGTTCTTTCACTCTGACTGTCAGTTTGTGGGTGGTATGCAGTGCTGAAATCCAGACGGGTTCCTAAAGCCTGCTGGAGTGAATTCCAGAAACGAGAAGTGAAGAGGCTATCACAGTCGGAGATGATTGACAGAGGCACACCATGCCTGGTCACTGTTTTATCGATGTACAGTTGAGCCAGCTTCGTCAGGTCGTAGTTTTCTTGAATCGGCAAGAAGTGAGCTGATTTGGTTAGCCTATCCACTATTACCTAAATAGCATCATGACCCCTAAAAGTTCTGGGTAACTTTGTGATAAAATCCATCGTGACGTTATCCCATTTCCACTCTAGAATTTTGGGTTGTTGCAGCGTCCCTGTCGGTTTTTGATTCTCAGCCTTTACCATGGCGCACGTCAGACACTTGCCAACATAAACAACGATTGATTTCTTGATCCCAGGCCACCAGAAAAGTGCCTTTAGATCTTGGTACATTTTGTCGCTTCCGGGGTGAATCGAGTACCTAGAATTGTGGGCTTCGTCGAGGATTACCTCTCTAATCCCCCCATACTTCGGTATCCATGTTCTCCCTTCATATTTATATATACCATCGTTACTCCTCTCTAAACGCTTCTCCATTCCTGTTAACAATTTCCCTGCTAATTTATCTTCCTTTAGCGCTTCGCCATGAGCTTCTTTCAGCCTTGCAATAAGGTCGGTGTACACATTCTTCCTTAAGGCACGGAGTGAAGGGGTTTTTCTCTTTCTTTCCTGCTCAAGGCATCTGCCACTACATTAGCCTTGTCGGGATGGTAGCGGATTTCACATTCGTAATCATTTAATAGCTCAACCCATCTTCTCTGGCTCATGTTTAGCATCTTCTAGTCCAGAATGTGTTGCAAACTTCTATGGTCAGTGTAGATAATGCACTTCGTGCCATAGAGATAATGCCTCCACATTTTGAGTGCAAACACCACGGCACCCAATTCTAGATTATGCATTGTGTAGTTCTTCTCATGATCGTTCAGCAGTCTTGATGCATAAGCAATTACCTTGTTGCGCTGCATTAGTACGCATCCTAGTCCTTGACGCGAGGCGTCACAATAGACTACAAAATCTTCGACTCCTTCAGGGAGGGAGAGGATAGGTGCACTATACGGTTTCTCCTTGAGCGTTTCAAACGCTTTATTCTGCTCTCGTTCCCACACAAAGATGGTATTCTTCTTAGTCAGAGCAGTCAGCGGTTGCACAATGCGTGAGAAGTCCTTGATAAACCTTCTGTAATATCTGGCCAATCCAAGGAATTGCCTTATTTCGGTGGGGGTTTCAGGAATATTCCAGTTCTTAATAGCCTCAATCTTAGAAGGGTCAACTTGAATCCCATTCTCATTTACCACATGCCCTACAAATTGGATCTCTCGCATCCAAAATTCATATTTGGAGAATTTGGCATATAATTGCTCATTCTTGAGTAACTCAAGAATCAGCTTGAGGTGCTTCTCGTGCTCTTCCTTACTATGGGAGTAGATCAGGACGTCGTTGATAAACACAATTACAAATTTGTCAAGATATGGGCAACATACTAGGTTCATGAGATCCATAAACGCCGCTGGTGCGTTAGTCAGTCCAAAGGGCATGACCAGATACTCATAATGTCCATATCTAGTTCTAAAGGCCGTTTTGGGTACGCCTTCTTCTCTTATCTTTAGCTAATGGTACCCTGATCTTAAATCTATTTTGGAAATATAACTTGCTCCCTGCAGTTGATCGAATAGGTCTTCGAATCTCGGAAGGGGGTATCGATTCTTTATTGTCAGCTTGTTTAGCTCCCGGTAATCAATGCACATACACAAGGTTCCATCCTTCTTCTTCACAAATGGTACCGGGGCACCCCATGGAGAAACACTTGGCCGTATAAATCCCTTGTCAAGTAGCTCTTGGATTTGTAGCATTAGTTCCTTCATCTCGGGAGGGGCGAGTCGGTATGGTGTCTTGGCTGCTGGTGCAGCACCAAGCAGTAGATCTATCTGGAACTCAACCTATCAATTCGGAGGGAGTCCCGGTAGGTCTTCGGGAAACACTTCCAGATATTTAGAAGCCACTGGAATATCCCTAATCTTCTTCTCCTCTTTAGCCTTCATCACATAGACTATGAAAGCTGGGCATCCCTTCATAAGACTTTTGGTATCTTTTTATGAGATATCATAGTATAGGGCATGTTACTTCTTTCGCTATGAACCACTAGCATTTTCCCGTCGCTCAAAGGTATCTTAAGTAGGTGTTCATCACACACGATTTCGACTCTATGCCTAGCCAGCCTAGCTAGCCAATCCATGCCAACAACCACATTGAATCCTCCTAGCTTAATAGGCATCAGGTTTATTTTAAATGTGCTACCTTCTTGATAGGATCAAATGCATCAATCTGTAACAAATTATATGAACACATCAAAGAAACACAAATAATTGTAATCAATCAAGCAAAATATCAATAAAATTCTCAGTTCATTGATATAGCAAAGTCAATTACAAGAGTAAGAAAGCAGTACATACAAAATTTTTACGACTACTGAATTCTACTCTAGACTAAGCTATTTATACTACCAACAAACAAAAGACTATAAATTTACAATTCTAGTCTCTATACTAAGGCAAAATTGTAAATGACACACTAAGACTAATGTTAATCTTTCTAGAGGACTAACAATACTCCCCCTAAG
>BJCO01000769.1:0-12932 GCA_018326465.1 Flaveria floridana | reverse complement strand
GCTACTCAGCTCTTTTGGGATGGCATTCTCCTTTTGATAATGCTGCCACGCATTATGTTGTGTGCAAGTGTTCCTTGAGGATCCCGATAAACGGGATTATTTAAGAAATCTTCTTTAGATGAAATTTTAAATGTTTCTATACTAGAGGTCACTGTTTATGACCGTTTTGTAAACAATAACGATGTAAAACATTGTAAAAGCTTTTATGATGAAATGAGATGTCTCTTTTGAATGTTTCCACTGCAATTTCTATTTAAATATATGTTTTATGTGCGATGAATGACCAACTGTGAGCGTCCCGGGAATGGGGCCTTATAAACACAGAGAGTTATCCTTTCTAAAATCTGTTATGAATAACTCATTCAGACAGATAGGCTATGAAGGTGATTACTCTACAAGAACCTTTAAAAAAGGAAAGGTCTCCTCCCTGTGGAAATACCTTCTCCATGTGGTCATCCACTCCCTATCTAATAAGCATAGAGGCTGGGATCAAATTCCTAAGTACCTTTCCTATATAGTCCATGGAATGGTTCAAGGGTCAAGTTCAGGCACTCTTAATTTTTATATACAACTCTACTTGCTAACTTGGACTCCTTAGAATATTACATGTTTCCTAGATATGTTCAACACATTCTTAACTATGAACTAGGCTAACAGTTAAGGGGAATAGGTAGTAATCTTAAAATAGGACAGATGAAGCCTAACATCTCTAAAACGATAAGAAAGCCTATTGTGGGCTTCTCAGTGGGTAGAAACAGGCATGGTCCTAAAAATATTAAAGCTCATTGATAAAGGTGACAACTAGGAAACACAATCCAATATTGAACCTAAACCTTCTACATCTGCAACACCCACACAGCCTCAAATAACCCTCACCTACTAAAAAAGATCCAAACAAACCCCTACATAAACTACTTAGGTTGTACAAGCCTCCATATACTTACCCATACAAGAAGAAGTGGTACTAGAGATCCCACTTCTCCTAAGAAGCAAACTACTCCCATCACTTCTTTCATCAGTGCTGAGGGTTCTCATGCTCAGCCTAAGGAGCTCAGAATACCAGCCTTAAGCCTTCACTTAGAGTCTCAAAACTATAGGGAATAACCTTGAGGGGAAAGCTACCATCCCCAGAATCTAGACATCAATCAACCAATCCTAAACCTTGAACTCTATGATGATAAGGATATGGGATTCAGTGAGTACCATGAGTCTCTCTTCTCCACCCCTACTTAAGGAGAGATGATTGCTGCTAAATCACCCATATCCAGCCCATATCATCCACCCCCAACTGCGGTGGACCTCCCTGAACCTATTCAAGAAGTTTATATGGAAGAGGCTCTCACTTTTACAAGTGATTATCTTATTAAAACCTCAGTCACAATAACCCAGCCGATTAACACTTCAACTGAAGCTGTTATGGTGCAGGGGAAATTCAGTAGCCAAGAACTCAATGCTGGTGATGAGGAAGAAGACTTTGGTCCTATTCTCTCATTCCCCATGATTCTTCTGAAGAAGATGAGGGGAGTCTACAACTAAAGGTGCATAAATTGATCAAAACTTGCACCTATTTAGTTTCAAAGGTAAGTAACCTAGAATCTCAAGTGGCTACCTTACAAAAGAGGGTCAATGAACAGCAACTTAAGATTACCGATCTCAAAGGTAAGCTAGCTGAAAGATCCCGTGGGAGAACTTAACCAGGGTAACAAAAACCTGTGGATGTGGTGGACCTAACCCTTAGCTCCTCTATGCAAGAGGGTAATGTTACCAAGAGGGGGAGAAAGTCCAACCTATAATCATAGAACCTGGGAGTTCCTCCCAGAGTATGGACATGGAGGATTCACCACCCTTACTTGTACTTGCCCATACTCAACAACCTCCTTAGGTCCATATTGATGTTGACTCACTCATTTAGAGTTTGTTTGAGGATGGTATTCCAAGGGTTATGTCTACCCGATCCTACTTTGCTAAGAATGAGATAATAGGATGGAGGTATGATGCTGTTAGGACAGCCTTGATACTCCTTAGGCTTTAGGGGTTGCAAGAAGTCTTTAACATTCAGACCCTAAAGTACTATGAGAGTCTTCCTCTAGTTCACATGCCACTTGCCAACCCAAGTCAAAACATGCAAGCTGATAGAGTACCTTAGAAGATTCAAGATAGGGTGGTTAAAGAGTTCATACTGAGAACTTTCCTACATAGACAGAGGCTACTAGGTAATGTTATTTGTCATTTGAATGTTGAGGTGGACCCTAAGATTAGCTTCCAAAGGGAAACCCTGGCCAAAGGCCCAATAATAAAACTTCTGAACCTTGAGATAGGAACTGCTTCAACACCTGTTTCCCTCAGTGAGGCACCAGCTGGTAAAGGTGCCTCACAACCTCTCTCTAGCAAGAGCTCAAGTGCTATACCAAGCAATGAATGTCAAAGCTCTATCCACCCTGAGTCACCTAGGCCTGTGAGTGACAAAGGGAAAAGGTGGTTGACTCTTGAGGAGGTTGAGGAGTAGGAAAGAGAGGGGAAGAAGCTAAGGGGAGAGAGTTCAAGAGAGACCCCAGGCTTTATAGAAGCTACAATCAGGGCTACCCCTAGGCCAAACACTCAAGATGACGAGTTAAGGGCAACCAGGTTAAACTACTTGGGGACTAGAAACTATAATATAGATAAACTCATCTCTCTTCACTTAGAAGAGTTGAATGGTCTAGCTAACACTTAGCTATCAAAGAAGAGAAAGGAGGCTGATGATGTAGAATTTCTCCTCAAAATCAAAGAAGAAAGGAGAAGAAAAAGACTCTACAAACAAGCCCTACTCTCTCCCCAGTTCAAGAAAGCCCTAAGAAAGAGGCTGTGGTAACTGAGTAACAACCTCAAGTAGACAGGGAACAAGATAGACAAAACATGATAACCTACCTAAGTGCCACACACCTCTATCAGGCAGTAACACTTCTTCCCTTGTCCTATGAATACATTGAATTTAAATACATCAAGAAGCTTGAGCAACAAGTGCTGAAAGAGAAAGAATCTGCTAAAAGGAAGATGAAGGAAGAAGCTTCAAAGTCAAGGGCCACCATCAATGCAAACTTGAAGAAATTTTCTGATAGGCAGAAGATGGTGAAGTTCTTCAAGCTATATGAATTCTCCGGAAGGAGAATTGATCCAATGTATTTATCCACAATGGATAAGAACATGAGAGTGATCAATTAGACGATCAAAAGAGGTGAGCTTGTTGACTTGCATTCTCCACCAAGTCAGGCTGCACCTGAAGTTGAGGTCAATGTTGAAGGATAATAGACAACACAACCTGGACTGAGTACTGGACCATAGCCAACTTAATCTTCTTATCCACAACAGGGTCCTGACCCTTCTCCTTCTAAACCTGTGAAGAACAAGGACCCAACTAAGGAAGATATACAAGAACAATCTAGTGATACAGGCTAGTCTCCTCAATTAAAGTACCGTAGGAGGAAAAGGACGGCCATAAAAGGTGACAAAAAGAAGAAGAAGTTGAAGGCATCTGCCTTTACATCTTAGGATGGATCATAACATCGTGAGGTTGCTCAAGAAAAGGCTCCTAATTAAAGTCCAACAAACGTACAACCTCTTGTTGCTGAGAGACCCATCATGTCTTGGACATTTGCTACTGATCTACACAGATGGTATGTCACTAGAGATCAAGGAGGTAAAGACATTTACTTCTGGCAACACATTCTTGACCTTCCTTTGCATGATCTCTATAATATGAGGAGAAACTTTTAGAGTTTAACGGATCCTGACCAAATGATAAAAAAGTGATTGGTATTGATCTGATAAGGACTGTCAACAAATGACGATAAGGACTCAAGGATCTCTTCTATTTTGGTAACATAAGTCTAGGGGTAGTTTATAAGGATTACACATAGAGGCTGATGCAACCAAAGAGCTATCAACATGCATGCATGAAATACAAGGAACTTACTTCGAAATATTTTGTACAACTCAGTGAATTATGCTAAGTATAAAATCTTTCGAAGCCAATGGACCATATCTTTCACATCCAAAGATTAAGTCTTCCGAAGCAGCAAAGACAAAGTCTTCTAAAGCCAAAGACTAATTTCTTCTAGAGACAGAGAAGAAATGATTTCTCTGAACCACCTTTAATAAAAGCTGAATCACTTTTCATTACCATCTCTGAATACTCACTAAGTTAGATAAGTTGGTGAAAAGTTCATACATTTGTCAAACTGTAGATTAAGGTATTTTGTCTGTAACTTTCTACTTTTGTACTTTTATCCTTCTTGTAATATATTAGGATATGAGCTATGGCATGTCATAGTCACAAGTGAAAAGACAATTTGCTTTTTGACTCTACATTGATCTTGTTGTCTAGATTAATGTTTCCAACTGGCTTTCAAAGTATGGTTGGTTGTAGGATGTAGTATAAAGTGTCTCAAGTACTTATCTTTATCTTTATGCTTAGTAACACTTGTAAAAGTACTTGAGAGCGATATACATCATTCTTGAAAACCAATATTATCTTATTCTTGTTTTTGTTCTTGTTCTTGTTCTGTCTTATTATTTGTGTTCTTAGTATCATCATCATAAACCTGGTTCCCTATTTGATCTGTTAAGTATTCTAAGTCTCCCCTTATTATGAAATTGTTGCATTGATCCCTTCTAACCGTCTTGCAGGTACCATATGAGGTTATACTACCTACTGAGAAAAACATGTAAGATGTTTATGATTAGAAGGTATGGTGTTGATTTTACATGGCATTTATGACACTTTGATTATGGTACCTATATTATGTATAGCTGATGTAAATATATTTTTTGTTACAAAACTTGTTTTATCATACAGGTTAGTATTAATATTTATGATCATTGTTTTAATGCTACTTGGTGTTGTTGGCTTTTGGTATTAGAAGGTACAAATAGATTTTTGTAAAGACCTTGATTTTCAATAGATCGATCTCGTGAGGAATATACAGAATACATTCACACACGGAATGTAATTAGAATGATGAAACTTAATATATTAAGTACAATCAAGCAACACTCAAGTAAATAAACTTTAATTGTATTGATCTTTGATGTAATGATTCCAAAACTTTAACTTAAATCAAGATTAATTCCAAATACATCAAAAGCAAGCTATTTATACTGAACCAAAAGGTCTCACACGAGAACTAAGCTCTCGCGTGGATCAAAAGTAATCGCGTAACTGTTGATCTTTAATATCTTCTTCTGATTTCCCGAGCCTTTAGGTTCAACATCTATAAGTAATAACTAAAGGATTGATTCCATTTCGGTATGAGTAACTGTTTTATTAAGAAGTTGATACTTTTTTCCTTTTGAACATGACAGACAATGTTCGATAAGTTGAAATTCTTTCAGTGTCAAGCCTATAATATGATTTCCTTTAACCAACTTGTTCATAGTCTTAATATTAACATGTCCAAGATGACGATGCCATAACATTGAATCATTTTCCAAGGCTTGTAATAACAAACAAGACACTGTTATAAATGAATGTGAACCACACATATCTAACAAGTATGTGTCTTTGTCTCTGGGAGTTCTTAATAAAATCCATTCATAAGGAATTATAAAACCAAGTTTTACTGTTTGTCATAAATTTGAGAAACACTTATCAAGTTGTGTTTTAATTCTTCAAAAAAACCGAAATCTTCAAAGATTAACACACCATTTGACACTATACCTTTCTTTGTAATTTTACCTCCTTTCAACAACACTATTAGATTTCTTAATTTTATTCCCTTTTTCCAAGTCATTTTTAATCAAAACATTTTGTTTAGCAACAAACGAGTTCCAATGATTTGAATTTTTATGAAACCTTGCATTTTCAAAAAATGTTTTCTATTATGTGAAATAGAATTATAAAAACATTATTTGCTTGTTGATTGATGTTGTTGAATGCATTTTCTACAAAATGATTTAGCTTCCACAAATGTAACAACACACTTTATGATTCTCATTATGCATTCATGTATTTTCCTCTATGATAAGCACCAAGGTTGCCATAGAATCCGGCTTTAGTATTTCTTTGTCCTTGTGATTGTTTAACAGTCTCTCGTTCTTTCTTTCATCTAAAACGTTCCTAGCGAAACTGAAAGGATTGAGGTATTTTTCTTTATCGATTGATTATTTCCTAAAGCCGATGCGGCATAAACTATAGCTTTAATCTTTTGAGACATAGTCACTTGAATTGGACCAGTTTCCATGACAATTGATCTACACAAATCTTGTTTCATAGGGTTAGCATCAATAGGAATTTTATTTTTAAAGAAGCGAGCATATGTTTCTTTGAAAATATAATCTTCATTATCTATATTTCTTTTTTGCTCCTGAGTGGGATTTACTGGGTACATTTGTTTGTTTGTTTATCTATATTTCTTTTTAAAACAAATATGTTCTTAAAATAAATTTTCACATTAGATAACGATGTTGTAATTATTTTCTTTCATTATCTTTATGAATGATTTTTGCTTTTAATTTTTTTTGCTTGTTTGACACATTTGTATAATCAGTCGTAGAAACATAAATATCATATTTTTCATTGTTTGATAGGGATGATTTATAAGAAGATAACTATTCAGCACAATTTTTATTATTATTATTTAGAAAATCTATTTCATAATCACTATGCCAATCTTTAACCAAACCATCTATCTGCACACTTTCTATAACGTCAAAGAAATGTTTGCTGAAGGTTTTAAGTCATAATTTGGTCGAAAACCCAAACCATAGGTCATGTCTTCATCAGTTGTGATAACTAATGAAGGTAAACATTTGTAATCATGATTAATTGGTGGTGTAATTTTGGAAAATCTAAAACCACTTTAACCACTATTAATCTTTTGAGTCATTAGTAACTTGATTATACCTTCAACCATGTTCGAAGAAAGCTAAAACTTTTTAACCGTGAGTTTTGCAGACAAGAGTTCACTGTTAGGTTTGTTTCTTTCCAAAGCTAGATCATTATTACATTATGTCAAATCATTAATTTTACAGTCTTTATCATAAAGATTAAGTTGTAGTTGATAAATTGATTTGTTTAAGCCTTCTAGCTTCTCTTTGAAAATATTTTCATTTGTTTTATATTTTAGAACTTTATGTTGAAGTTTTTCAACTTCTAAAATCAAGTGCTTGTTATGAACTCTATATCTTTGAATCTTTTCAATACAAGAACTAGTATAAAGATTAATATATACCTCATTTGTGACTTCAGACTTTGTAGATTCTTTAGACATTCCTTTCACTATGAATGCCTTCATCATTTCCCTTTTCTCACCACTTTTCTTTCCTGCTACAATTACTAGAGTGAGCTTGACATCATTAGCAACTTGAATTTGAGCAGGTGCTGGAGTCTTCTCAATAGCATTGAAATGTAAGCTTTTCTTCTCTTAAGTAGGTGGAGTGTTCTCAACAGCTTTTCTTTAATTCATTCTTTAACAACTTCAATCTTTATACTTGTGTTGGAGTAGTCTCAACAGCATGTTCAGTAATAGCGTTCTCATCATCCTTTTTCATTTCTTTGCCAGCAAAAACGCCCTTAAGCATGCCACTAGATACAAATTCAACAAATAAGTTTTCTTCAACTTCATCTTCACCCCCTTTTATCTCATCCAACAAATTTATGGATAGTTTAAGATCTAGTATCTCCATTTGATCCAACCGGTCATAATCTCCATAGGTCTAAGATACCAGATCTTTGTTGTTAAAAGAACTGGCATTTGCACTCTTATCTTCAACCTTAATTGCACTATTTTCTTACCACTGTCATTCTGATTTGTCTTTGATTCTGTGCATTCCCTAGCCAAATGCCCAGGTTTTTCATAGTTATAGCACCTCAAATTCTTCTTATCAAACCCAATCTTACTAGAGTTGTTTATCACAAATATTTTTTGACCCGTTCGTCTTGCAAAATTCTTTTCCCTGTACACAATCTTTGCTATTTGTTATTTAATATCATTTTCTCCAACCATAATGTTTGGTGCACTCAATCTTGCAGCCATAAATGCTTCATAGCTAGACATGAATGTTATAAATAAGGCAAGATGTTTTTCAGTATTTGAATTGTTTGTTAGGATGGGTTGGAGTCGGCAACAAATGCTTCTTGACTGTGATGTGAAGGTTGAATGGATGGGTAAAAATGAGTTTGTGGTTGAGAGTATATTTGTAAAGACTACATGGGAGTAGATTGATTTGGATTTTGGACTTGGAAATAATTTTTGATAGTAGGAATCACAGAGTTTTCTGGCTGTTATTGCTGGCACAGTTATGAATAGCTCACATAATAATTAGGATTACTTGTTATCTTAGCATACAATGTAGTTGCTTCAGCTCCCAATGTGTTTAAGTGATTTGCAGCTCTTTGTTTTTCATCCATTTCATAAGATTTGATTGTAGAAATCAGATCACTAAAAGATAAGGTAAACCTTTTAATCATATTGTAGTTGTAGTTCGTGTTGTAAGGTAATGAGTTCAATAGCTTCTAGTTGACATCTATATTTTCCAACATCATTCCTCCACTTTTATTTTTGAGATCAACATATCTTTCCGACTCTCTCTCATATCCTTACTTCTTATAATCTGTTCTTCTATGGCATCCCATAACACTTTGTCTCCTCTGAATTCTTTGAATTTCTGTGCTATTTCAGTAGTTAGAACCATAGTGATTGCAGCATAAGCTTTATCATCGAGTTCAAGCTTTTTCATGTCTTTGTCATCCCATAAATATTCAAGTTTTTGAACTAACTCTCTATTGTCATTTGAATACACAGGAATATACGGTCTATTTGATCGACCGTAACATCCTTGGTTCGGTGTAAATATCATGTTTCTCAAAGCAGTAAACCAAATCTGATGATCAACTTCACTTAGAAGTCATGGAGGTTTAGTGCTTTTACCAATCTCATTATCAAGGTTTAACGTACCAGTAATATTCTTCAAATTCACAACTGTTAGAAATCAAAAATCAAACATGTCAGAAATTTTAAAAAACTGAAGTTCTCATGCAATACAAGAGCTTTGAAACTTTTCTCATGGATTTTTCGTAGGAACTTCTTGCACGAAAATATTTATAACAAACTTTAGTGAAAGGTTTAAGTTCTCGTGCAAATGGAAGCTTTTTATGATGACCACCATTGCCTCGTCTGTCCAATTCCATGGTCTTTCTCATGAAAATCCACACACGCACATTAACCGCTTTCAGCGTGTCTGCGACACGTTCAAAATCAATGGTGTGACTGACAACGCACGTCTGACGCATCTGTTTCCCTCTCTCTGGCAGACAAAGCTGCCACCTAGCTTGAGTCTTTGCCACCTGGCTCTATCACCACCTGGGATGGCATGAAGGACAGATTCCTTGCTAATTACTACCCTCCTTCCAAATCTGCCTATCACAGAAGCCTTATTCATTCTTTCAAACAGAAGCCGGGAGAGTCGTTTCACGATGCATGGGAGAGGTTCAAAGGTCTCTGCAATGATTGTCCATATCACGGTATTGAGGATTGGCAGCTGGATGAGAAGTTCTATAACGGTTGTGATTACGTCTACAGAGAGAGATTAAACATTGCCTCGGGAGGAAGCATGTTCAATACTAAAACACCTTAGGAGTGTTTGGAGCTTTCTAAGGATCTGGCCATGTCCAGCTATCAGGATCTAGCTGAGGGATCACATAGGGGCATGTTGCAGGTGGACTCTAGCATAACTTTAGCAGCACAGGTGAAGGGCCAATCTAGGATTATGAAGGATCTGCAGCTGAAGACAAACATGGTTTGTGAGATCTGTAAAGGTGGTCATAACACGGCTGATTGCATTGTTACTCAGGAACAGGTGGACTTCATGGGGAATCAGCCCAGCAAGAGCTTCCTTGGGAATAATCAGGGTTGGAAGAGAGATCAAGGCTCGAGCTGGAGGGGACAGCAGAATCAAGGACCGTATCAGAGCTATGCACAGCCCAGTAGTGAGAAAAAGACACCTAGCATCGACTCTATGCTTGCATAGTCCTTAGAGAAGGATGAGAGGCGTCATGAGCAGATTCAGGCTAGGTTCCAGGCGCAGGGCACGATGATTCAGAATCAGGGGGTAGCACGGCAGAATTTAGAGCATCATGTTGGTCAGATAGCTGAGATCCTTTCGAGCAGGAAAGAGGGTACCTTACCGAGCTCCACTGACACAAACCCTAAGGGGTTTGTGAAGGCAGTCACTACTAGGAGCAATCGAAGTGGAGTTGTGGTTTCACCACCTGCGACTGAAGATGAGCCTGTGGATGAAGAAATCAAGATGGAGGTGAACTCTGGCCAGGTGCAACAGAGGCTACGCCCAGCAAGTACAGCACAGCCAGAGATCACCCCCCAGAAGCATTACATAGGTCAATGGGCATTGTCTGAAGCATTACATAGGTGGGTCAGAGGAGCAGAGAGTGCTCGAGGTGTTACACCTAGACCCGCTTCATGAATAAGTGTGGGGATGAGTCGGGCTGAGGACTCGTTAAACTTACCGCTACCGGGAGGCAGCCCGGATTGTACGGTTTGATTTTTACTTCTCCTTTTTAATTTTTATCCTTAGTAGTTCTTATTTTTATTTTCTTTCTCGTTTATATTTCTAACCGCATGTCGAGTGTTTCAAGAATTCTAGCCCGGGGAATCATCGCATACACTTCCAGGTACGTATATATATTTTTTCAGAATTTTTGGTGCCCCGGGTCATAAAATTGGGCGATGGTTGGCTCGGTGGGGGCAAACCAGGAAAATTGGCAGTCCGCATAGCCCTGCGGTCCACGGGAGATTTCCCTGCGGTCCGTATACACTTCCTGAGGTTACTGCGGTCCGCAGGAGTTACTCCTACGGTCCGCAGGAGATCGGACTGAGAATTTAACAAGGTGAAAACCCCTGTTGACCTACAAGCCTTCATTTCAAAAACCCTCCGAGAAACCCCTTGTCACCACCACCGTTTTCACCACTAAACCACCGCCGGAGCGGCCCAGACACCTTAATTCGTGTTCATTCCCTGATTGTGCACTCCAAGCAGATAGATCACATGCGTTACAGGTTGGATCCCACAGTCTACGTGCGTGTGTACTTACACGAACGCCTCAGTTGCTGCCACTGGTTCTTTTGTCCCTTTTCTTTGTTTTCTTTTTAAGTTACTTTTATTTTTGCTTTCTTTCTTTCTTGTTTCACGTGCTGCATATTAGGGACAATGTGCATGACAAGTATGGGGATGTAGAGGACGTGGCCAGGTTTTACGTTCCACTTTTAGTTCATTATCTATTTATCCTTAGTTATTTTTCATTTCGCTAAAATGATTAAAAAATTTTGAAAAATTTTAAAAATACCTTTGAAAATAAAGTTTGCAACTAGAATGGAAAATGATAAAGACAGTATGGGAACTTGATTTTGATTTCAAGAAAAGAAAAAGAAAAAAATTGGGTAGGCGTGCGTCTGATTGGGGATATGTTGGTAGGCCCAGTTAACTGTGTTAAATTCTCACAAGGTGTTTAATAAATTTACTTTAATAAACATTTGGAATCTTATGGGTGTACATCTTAGGGGAGGCGATTAAGCTGAAATGCGTTAACAAAGTATTAGGGATGCCATTGCATATTTAAAAACAGATTTGTATGGTAATTAATCTCAAAACCTAGCACACTACTCCACTATTTATGAGAATAAATTCAAGTTGTGGTGGCGCCCCGCTAATCCATCCAAATAAATAAGTGTGTTAATTGCTGAGTTATTAAGACTAGCCTACGTGTCACATGCCGAGTTACAGTTTGGTTGAAGCACCACTTGGTCAAAATCTTGAGAAACTTATTAGAAAAAGAACTGCAGCCTACGTGTCATATGCCGAGTTGCAACTTGGTTGAAACACCACTTGGTAAGGTTCAGCTTAAATAAATTAGAATACCAATTTCGCATTCCATCTTCCATTAATGAGTTTAATTATCAGTTCAGCTAGGTTTCTGTGTGCAATGGTAGGAAAGTAAATTTAATTAATCTGTATCCTAAATACTTGAAACGGACCTAAGCAAAATCGTAACCTTTCTAAAGCGTGGGACCCATAGATTTAAAATCGAGCACGTGCACATAAAAGAATAACACTGAGTGAGAGTTTGATCAGCTAATGTGAGTTTAAGTGGACAAATATATTGGCAATCCCGGTTAATACGCGCTGTTTTTAATTGTAATAATTCTTGATTGAAATCTAAGATCTTGGTGACCCATTTTGATCCCATCATTGCATACAACTTTTTCAGGGGCGAAAAAGATTCAAGTGTGGGGATGTTTGATGTGTTGTAAAAACATCTGATTTTCCCGTGTATTTTATTTTAATTTCTAGTTAATTCGCATTTTATTTTCGTAGATAGTTACTCTGCTTCATTTCGTATTTTACAGGTTCGTGAAAGCTTACGGGAGGAAACCGAGCAATTATTGGGCGATCAAGAGTTAAAAGTGAAGAAAAATTCCAAAAGGTGAAGCTCCTGCGGTCCGCAGGAGCTTCCGTACGATCCGCAGGCCAGGTCAACGTGGCCCAGGAACCCTGAAGTTCCTGCGGTTACCAGGACTTACTCCTGCGGTGTAAGGCTCCGTTCCTAGGACGCTTACAGCTGGTCGCTCATTGCACAAAACATACATTTTTATTAATCTTATATGAATATTGCAGAAGAAACAATCAAAATGACATCTCATTTTATCATAACAACTTTTGCAAAATAATACATAGTTAATCAATTACAAAATATATATTGTTGCATTACATCACAAAAGCATTATATAAATGGATGCCATCCAAAAGAGCTGAGTAGCCGCCCCGTGCCATCATCAGCAATCATTACCTGCCAACTGGAAACACATAAAAGGTCAGCGTTGCTGAGTGAGTTCTAGTTTTATAAATAAAATACTTACTTTCATTAAAACCGTTTCTTTACT